>JACYFF010003369.1:92225042-92279040 GCA_017589665.1 Selenicereus undatus | reverse complement strand
GTACCAAAACTTGCATAATCTTCAATGAATAACCCATAAATCTAGAAGTATACATTTCAAGCACTGCGACTCTCCCTTGCTCCCTCCATTCATCATCATCATCATCCGCATTGAAAATCCCATTTCCTAGTAGGTCTTGAAACATCTCCCTATTCCCTACAGTATTTTCCCCTGCGGAAACTCCCAAACTTGGTTTTAAGCACGTTCTCAACCTTTGCAGGGTCGGCTGTGGCAACTGACAACCCCTTTGAACCCCCCTTATGATCCATACTCCTTTCTAGTAATAGCTCGCCCCACACTTTTGATCAAAGCCCTTGTGTTCCGATCATGGATTCCAGGCGATGGCATCATACCAATGAATGGCCATATCATAGGGCCTCTTGTGGCAAGCCTCTGGGCCATACAGATGAAAATGAAGAGAAGGAATAGGGCAAAAATGATATCAGCAAAATGTATGCTGGAAAATGCCCATCGCACAAAGTTTGCTGTAGTTTCTTACAGATTACGTCAATTTGATTAGATGTAATTTTACAAGGGTTGGTTCGTGTATACTGCATCAGATTGATTGCGCAAGTAATCAATCCGACAGGTTAGCACAGTTAACATTTATGCATGAAATCTACCAGCAAAATATATAAAGTAATTGTATTTCTGGCAATTTTGTCATGTAATTTAAGGACAAGTGAAGAACCATACACTAAAATGTTCGGCTCATGAAATAGACCACCTATACTGCACAAAGAAAGCATTTTCTGAAGCGAATTAAACTGCAGTAAAAACGATGCTGGCTATGGGGTTCGAACCCATGCGCACTTATGTGCAGAAGATCTTAAGTCTTCCCCCTTAACCTCTCGGGCAAACCAGCTTGGATGTTGAATTTTAAAAAAGATTTATACTTACTAAAAACCTCTGATCCCTTTGCTGAAGCCTCTTTTTTTTTTTTGTGGAGTCTAAATTGAAACTCTCATTGATATTTCTCAAGGGATCAGTCCCTTCATCACCATCTCTTTGAATGAAAATAATAAGCCATTTTTTCTCTGAAAGAAAGGGACTGCATTTCTTTTAAAGAATGGTCTTCTTTTTTTTTTGTATTGACCTATTAAATACTTCTAGAAAATTCAAATAGGGCCAATGATGTAGTTAACCCTTGAACACTTAAAAAAATGTTTAAGAGTTAGATTTCATTCACAAGGCAGCCCTTCAATCACTGTATGAAGAAAAAAAATGGCCGGTTGAAAATACTAATTTATCATGTGATAAAGTTCTTAATCTGTGTAATTGATCTTCAATAGAAAAGTTAATTTTATCAAAATATAAATTTATGTGGACCTACAACACAACAAAATAAGTTTATATCTTTTTGGCGCAAAAATAAAATAAATTTATTGACCATATAAACATATTACTTTTTAGATATTGTCTGATAAAATTTTCAACTATGTTGTGATCAAATTTGTAAGAAAAAATTTAAGCTATCAGGAAATTTTTATGATACTAATGTTTGATTTTTAATTGTTCTCAAATTTATTTATTCTTTAATAAATATCCATTATTTCTTGTAAGTCGTAGGATTCAAATTTTTGGTATTTCAGCTACAATTTGCGCTAACACAAAACCCAAAAAAAAAGGAAAAAGAAAAAAGAAATCAGGGGTCATTGCTGTGAATGTGATTTCTTCTTGTCCAAGTTATTCACTCTCCTCAAATTCTTCATTCTGCTAAACATCTTCGATTCAATTTGTAATTTTACGTAAGTTTGAGAATTTCAACTTTGTTGTTTCAATTCTTGGTGTTTTCCGCGTGCTTAATTCTGAGATTTGCTTGGTTCTTCAATTTCGTGTCTTTAGGGTTTTAGTGGATCAGACATTGAAGCTCATCAAATCAAAGAATGACGAAGTCGATGATTGAAGTTCCCTCAAAGGGAGGGTTTAGCTTCGATTTGTGCAAAAGAAATGAAATGCTGTTGAAGAAGGCCCTTCAATCTCCGATTTTCAGGAAAAACTGGTACCACTATAGTCGGCCTTATTTTTCAGGTTTGTTTCCCCTATTTTTTTCTCTCTTTTTTTTTGGGCTAAGTGAAATTATGGGGTGTTTTCCTGTCGAGGTTATGTTTGATTGTCGGGCATTTGGGAATGTTAAGGCTGTGGAAACTATTGCTTTGATTGTCGATTGATATAGTAGGAATCGTTGAATTATTGGGAATGTTAATCTATGAGTTTGCTTATAACAACAATTGATTTGATTTTGCTGTTAGTGTAATGCTTTGCTTTTTGTGGGATTAGTTCATTTTTCTCAATGCAAGCATATTATCTTTGTGATTCCCCCGTGAGAGGGGGGGGGGGAATGAAAGTAATGAAACAATGATACTCTAGCTAATGGTGAAAATGAGTTATCTGATTGAAGTAGAGAACTCTATGGTTTAGTACTTGAGTTTAACCTCTAGTTAAGAATATGGAAAACGATCGACACCCATGAGAAAGCGACTAGAATGAAGTACACTTGAATTGGGGAGATGGGTTCTTCAACGTTTATACTTTACAAAATCGAATGATTATGATGATAGTCCTGAGCTATAGTGAATCCATATGGTAAGTAATTCTTGGAGCTGATACAAGAGCAACAGAAGGCCCCATTGTATGTGACAAGAACTGTGAAAAGATTCATTACATGGCACCAAACTTTACTTCTGTAATCTGGTAGCTTCTTAGCTTTAAGGGTGAAATTCTTGTTGGGGCATGTTAGAACATGAAGCAGGCCTTAAAATTAGTCTCTGGGATGGAAAGGGCCTCTGTAATGCCATTAGAGTTTCCTTAAATGTAACTTGTATATTTGATTACTGTTGACCTACATTTGTTTTGGTGCTGTCTCGTGTCGGGAATTCATAATTTCCCCCATCAAGGTGATATGAGATTCTGGGGACGTGATTCTGACCATTCATCCAGGAGTTACTGCTGATTTGCTTAAATACCTTATCCTCAGTTTAAAATAATTTTAAAAATGTGATTTGACCAAGCTTGCATCAACATATGTTATGTGTTTGGTTTTGCCTTATGTACTTATCTTATGTCTTTTCTTTATTAAGGTGCTGTTCTCTTGGATCCTTATAATCTTAGCATTGACATGTGTCGCTTAAGTATTGAATTTGGCTAAGCCGGCTCGAACATATGTGATGTATTCTTGGGTTCTCATATGAATTAATTGTTTTTCCCCCCTGGCTAATGTGTTGTGATCTTGGGCCCGTAGCATACTTTGTAAGTTTAATGTCTTTCCCCTGGTTTGAGGAATGCTGTTGCAGAGGGATCATTCAACTGTTTAGGACCATTAACGTGTCTGTATTTCGATGATTTACCGTTATTAGGCTACATGTTTAGATATTGTGAGTGCTTTATTGTGCCATACTGATATAATGATTTTTCCCCGTAGATATGGTTAGCTACTAGCTGAAGCTTCACAGGTATAATACTGGTAGGGAATCAAGGGTTCTCACAGCTCTTAGACTTCTGAAGTCTCATCTTTTCAGGTGTGATTCTGATTTCTGCAAAATGCCTTGTGATGAAATCATGTGCTAGTGCAACTAAATTCAGAAACTTACCTGCTGTGAATATTACTTCTTCTTTGTGGAAGTTATCAAGGATACGTCTTAGCCGCCCTCGTCCTTGGTGGATTTGATGTGACTGGACCTCATTTGCACACTGTGAGTGCCACTTCAGCCTATAGCTATCATGAAATTTATGATTTATGATGCACTCTAGATTTGTTCTGAATTTATGGGTACATTTTACCACACATATATCCGCATGGATCAACAGATGCACTTCCTTTTGCAGCTATGGGTTCTGGTTGACTTGCTGCCATGGCTGTCTTTGAGTCAAAATATCATGAAGGACTCACTGTAAGTTAAGGACTCACTTTGAAAGTGCTTAGACATTAGCATAATAATTATACTGTTTATTTTCAGTCTGCTGAAAGATATTTGCTTGTGATTTAATGACCTTACAAAATGCTGAGAGTAGCTGCCTGGTTATTTCTGATTGAATGATATTACAAAATGCTGAGAGCAGCCGCTTATAGTACTCTGGTTGCAATAAAATTTTTATTTCTGTTGTGTTCGGAATGACAAAAATTTCCTCCTTGTGCTCGTTCCCAGAGGAAGGAATTAATATGGTCTGTGAAGCGATCTCCTCTGGTATTTTTAATGATTTGGGAAGTGGAAGCAATGTGGATGTACGCGTGATAACAAAGGTCAGTTTGTCTCCTCCTGTATGTGCCGAACCCGGCTCCCATTTACCCCCCCCCCCCCCCCAAAAAAAAAATCCCCGTTCACCTCCTCTTTCTCCCTGCCCTTTTGTTATCTTATAAGTTTTCCTCTTGTCACGTCTATCATTTGCAGGGGAAAGTTGAATATCTCAGAAACCATGTGCTTCCCAACCCTCGCACCTACACAAGTGCAAAGGGTTACTCATTTCCTAAGCCTAGAGGTGAAGTACTGAATTTTACTGAGTTCATGACATTTTATTGGTCTTGGCTCATTCTTCTTTAGTCGTTAAGACATAATGCTTGATGATGAACTTAACTTCTTTCAAATGGTTGGTTTATTCTTCATATGCGTTATTATATTTGACCATATTGTAAGTCGTGTCTCGAGATGGGGAGCGAGTAGAAAATGAAACAAAAACAAAACGAACATTCTAGCATTGGGGCAAGTATGAGTAGTTGACTACATTTCTGCCATCTGTAATTGTTGTGCACTTCTGATGATTAACACAGGGTGGCGGCAAAAGTGGTGACATACGATTGTTAGTGTTCAAAGTGGTGACATACGATTATTAGTCTTCATGTGTCTATAGCTGTTGCAGATTGTGTTAGTGATTCATATAAATGTTTGGGGCGAGGACAAGTGGGTTTCCTGAATTGCTTCCCATTATTCTGGGGTGTTTTCAGAGGTCCTATTGACCAAGGTTATACCGTTGAGGGAGAGGGTCAAGGTGATTGAAGGTGGCGATGCAATGGGATAATGATCTCCTCTCCTAAATCTGTTCTCGCATTTGCCCTGTTATCTCTTAGATGATCAAGCGCAGCTATTTCTTCTGGGTGTAGAATTTTTGGAGATCTGTATCTTGGGTTTCCCTGATGCCCTTTTCACCTTTCTCCCGGAATGAATTTGGGTTCTGATTGTCTTGGAGCGCTACAAGTTGGTGATATGATGACTGATGAGTTGTTGGAAGCCTTATTTCCCAAAACAGTTTGGATGGGACTTCTTTTCTTTTTTTTTTTTTTGATAAAGGGTAAAAAACTAAAAATACAATATTTGAACGACCGTTCTCTCAGGATCTGCCTAAGTTAAAGAGCCCGCTCACTAGGCTCTACTTAGGGCTAACAAGAAAGCAGCAGTAAAAAAAAAACGAATCAAACACAAGCACTAGACCAAACCCAACAGAGGCATGATCCTAAAAAACAGGAAAATAAAGACATAAGCATCGAATTAGATTCAACAGAGATATGATCCTGCCAGAATGGAATTTGGTTGAAATTTGCTTAGTGGTATTGATTGTTTATCCAAGCGGGCTCATTGAATCATAGGATGGCCAACACAAATATGATAAGTTTTTTTTTTTTTAATTTAAAAAAACCCATCATAGCATTGTCGAATTCGAAATGAACTGTTTCCAACAACCATGTATCTCCAAGTGTCAAACTATGTACAAATTGAGAGACTGTGAACAAACAGCATTGATTCCCAATGGTGGTTCTATGTACACTAAGAATTGATGGGTAATCTCACCCATCCCTAAGTCACCAAAACAATGAAATTTATTACCAGCAACTTGAAACGATGACATCTTCATCAATCTCTCCATCTTCTCCTAATTCCAATTCCCTAACATACCTCAAAGCCGATATCCCAGCATCACGCTTATCTCTGTCAAGGAATCCAAATTACGAATCGAAGTTGCGGGTGTAACACTAGTGCTTGCATTAACAAGCTTAAACCACTGGCTTGCAGGATCACAAGTATTATCCCCACTTAAGCACTTGCAATTAGTTGTAATGATATGGTTATCAGAGTCCACATCCAAGCAAACTGTATTATTGTAGCCCAGAGTGGCTGCTATGTGGAGCTTCGAGTCTGATATCAGGTCCCATGTGGTTCCGAACCCTGGGCAGATGACACTGGTTCGCACTGGTAGGTCTGAACCCTCTGCTTGTAGACAAAAGTAGGTGCCCTTTATGGTTAGGATCTTCTGGGGTGTGTAGTACCAGTGTTCGGATTCTGAGCAGTTGCCTAGCTTCAGTGGATCCAAATGCGATTTTCGGACAATGCAGAGCCCTGTTAAGGGATGGAATATTATCTTGTGTGGCCTAGTTTTTGACCCTGCAACTCAATATGTAGAATAATAAGTTACTTATGATAAGTTGAAAAGAACACATCCTTCACAAAAAACAAAAAAAAAAGAGTTTATTCTGTTCATCCCATGGAGAAAGAACTAGAATCAAACTGAGGAGCATACGAAAATTTCAAAACCAATGAAACCATCTCTCCCCCCAAACTTCAAGAATGCACAAAGATCTTCAACCAGATAAATTTAAGTCAGATGAGATGAACAAAACCATATACAAGAGCTTCATCGAAAGGGAATGAAGAAATAGCATTACCTTGAAGGGGGGATTGGATGACAGAGATTCTCTGCAAGAAGCTCGCATTTCGGAGCTCGCTCCAATTCCAATTGAGCAATCCATAATACTCATTCAATCCAACAACACCTTCTCTCAAATAGTAGCTCCCAACCAAAGTCCACAATGCCCAATCAAGGTCATACTCAGTTGCCCAAGCAAGGAAGCAATTGAAGTACCTATTGTCATTGACATTTGTACCCCTCAAATCTATCCCAAACTCACTCACAAACAAAGGGTACCCTTGATCAAGCAAGAACCCAGACATTCTCATATTGTTGTTCACCACTCTCCCACAAACCTCATTCGGGTTCCCATCTTTCCATGCATCCCCATCACTGAAACCATACCAATGCATCTCAAAGACTAGTTTCCCTGTGAATGTGAGACTGACAGGCTTGTTGCGAAGAAAGGTGAAGTCTTTGTCATAGTTAAGACCCGAGAGTATGACTAGCACATTTGGGTTGGCGCTATGCACTGCTTCAGCTCCTCCCTGCATGTACCTTCATATGGGCATTTCATCGAACGCTTAGTAGGCAGTCATTCAGTCTAGCCCCAAATACATTTTTCAAATTCAATTATTACATTTTTGAATCATATTTTTACCTGTACCAATCAGCTGAATTTTGTTTAGGGCCGCGGAGTTCATTCCTTAAGCTCATACCCACAACGTAGGGATTGCCTTTGAAAAGGGTCGCCATTTTTGTCAAGCCTTTAATCCAAAGGTTGGGGTCGAAGTATTGGTCACCAAAGAAGCCATTGCCATCTGAGCTGCTACAACACCATCCTGGTGTACTTAGATGATTGTCCAAAATCACCATCACTTTGTTATTTGCTAGGCTTGCTACCACTGCCTACAACCATTGTTTTGTGCACATAATTATGTTCACTAATTCCCCGATCAAGTCACCATAAAACCTAAATTCAAACCCACACCCCGAGTTTTTCTACCCATATAGGTATACAGTATGATGCAATAGTCTTACCTTCTAATTAAAATGGTTCAAAAATGTGAGTTTTGAATTTTCATAGATCTTAAATTTAAAAGTTATTGACTATTTACTACTACTCTGTATAAATAAAGGGTACGACAACTTTAAAAAAATGTGTCATTGCCAGCAGGCCGATGCCAATCAATACCAACTATATTGGTGATCATTCCTAACTTTCAATGGGGTATGATGTAACAAATTTTTTCGGTGTAATGAAAATTACACTATTTCAAATTTTTAAGTGACAACATATAATATATGATTTATCGTTTTTTTTTTGTTTTTTGTGTGGAATGGGTAGACTTACACACACAAAATTTATGAAAGAATCGAAAATTGATCTCTCTTGCAGCACCAAACACCCTAATTAGACTCCCATCAGGGGACCAATTATATGTTATTATTAACATCCACAATTTGGACAAACTTTCTTTGTAAAAAAGTTAATATATTTTAATCCAAAAAATAATACAAAATTAAATTTGGATCAATTGAGATTATGATGAGGGGAAGACTTCTTACATCTTTGAATCAATATGAGCGGTAGAATTACAAAAATTTCACATCAGAAAAACGTGTGGTAGGTACGTAAATAAACAGCTCAACAGGTAACATCACACTAAAAGAATCTACTTATTGACTAATCACATGCTCTAAGCATTACTTTATATGTCGGCAATTTGGACGGATCTAACAATTATAGTCAAGTTCAAAATTAAAGACAATAATGTTTGTTTCCCAATCAATTCCTCGCTTTTTTTTAACGCAAATTTTTCTACTTGAACATACGTGCAAACAAAATTCATATACTGATTTACAGATAATGGAATCAATATATTTATACCGACAAAAGTACATCAAAAATACACCAATTAAATATGACCGGTTCATTTTCATTTTTATTCTCAAAACCCTCGATTCTCATGAATTAGCATTCAACGAAATTCATATGAAAGAAAAAGACAAAATGAAAATCCAACTAAATGAAACAAATTCCTAAACAAATCCAGCCTTTAAATAATAAACATAAAATGATTGGTTAAATTTATTGCAGCTAGTTTATATATCTCTTTTTTTTGGTGTGCAAATGAGGTGTGAATGTTAGCACATGCCAAGTTCGAACTCAAATTCTAATAACAATTTTAAAAATTTTATTAGTTGAATTAACTGACACAGACTAAAGATCTGATTAATTAATAATTTAAGCGACGTAGGGGGTGAGGTATAGGTACTAGCAGATTAATCTGGATTATCACTATAAGACAATTTGATTGATTGATGAAAGTAGAAATTTCATAAAGATACTGACCTTCTCTTTATCATTCAACCATGAATAATATGTTCATTTGATCATTTTTTTTCTACTGCAAAACTACTTGATAAGGACTCACCATCAACCACGTATTCCTCTTTATTAACAAATATCTACTGTTAGGTATCCACCTGCCGCTTTAGAAGACTAGAGCTATTGTCCCCTTGTTTCACAAATATTCCTCTTTATTAATATCTTTATATGCATATTTGAACTTGGACATGGACCAAACCAAGCAACTGTAGACCATATCCAATAAATGCACTTTAAAAATATCTCATGTTTCCCTTGGTGAAAGTGCAACCACTATGTTACGTTGAACGTGCACCACTACTAATCATATTAGTTGTGCTCATGATGTCCGACATTTTTCCATTATTTGAGTAAATATATGTGTTTAATCTAAAGGAAAGAAGGCAGGCGTTATTTGTCGTAATTGGTAAAATTTTTGAAAATTATTGTGAGTTTAACTGTATTACATTTTGTGTGTTATCAATTAAAAAGAGAAAAAGGCGATTGGACATTATTTATCTTAACTGGAAAAGTTTCTAAAGTTATTGTTATGCATGAACTTGAATTCTGGCTAGATCGACCCGACCTCCATGTCTCGTTTGCATAAAAAAAAGAAAAAGAAAAAGAGAAAAGGCGAAACTAGAAGATGAGAGAATTTACCTGAAAAGCATTGATGAGAGAGAGATCAACAATGGAGGGATTATTAGCTTGAAACCCAGCAATGGAATCAGACAATCCAAGCCTCAAGAAGGACTCCCTAACAGAGAGAGAAGCCAAGGAGTCATTAGTAGCCAAATAAAGAGGCCAAGTTAGCCTAACACAGTTGAACCCCGTTTCCCTTATCCTTCTTGACACCCAATCCACTGGTTGCTTGCTCAGCCCCTCCGCCACCACCGGCTCGAGGTGGGACGCCCAGTTGACGCACGCGAGCTTTACCCTTGCCCCCTTCTCGTCCACGATCCATCTCGAGTCTGTCGAGAGGGGTAATCCTCTCGACAGCTCGAGGAGGAGGAGGAGAGAGAAAATGAAGATGGAGAAATAGCAATAGTCATGGTTGTAAGATTGGTGCAAGAGGTTCCTATTAGTCCTCCTCCCCATGATGTTGAGGTTTAGTTAGTTTGGTGTCATAAGGAGTTATGGGGGTTAGTTTATTTATATGTGAACCCTGGGTTAAAATGTGAAAGGCAAGAAAGCTATTTAATTTATTTTTTTTTAAAGCATGAGTAATGAATGTGTTACGCTTATTTGAGGGGTTTTGACTTGCAAGGGACACCTGGTATTTTTTAAATATTTTCTTTTTCTTATCCAAATGCAAGATGTTTTTACTAGCTCCTTAAAAAAAAAAAAAACCTTGTACAATTAATTCTTTTAGGATTCTACCAACTTTATCGTCTGTTAAGATTAGTGTTATAGATACCGTATCGTACCGTCCGATATAGGCTGAAGAGTACCATACCAATCAAGAAATGGTAGAAGCTATTGTCTGGTATTGTACTGGTTAATACTACTCTATACCATTAAATATCGAAAGGTACTGATATTTTCGGTCAAATATCGTCCGGTACACTAAAATTTCAATTTTTTTGTACGCTAAATTTTTAAATTTTTCTAAAATTCAAAACGATACAATCTCAGTATAACGGTACATAAATCCGGTATGTCTCATGCTAGTGAAAAACGGTACGATGACAAGTATAATATTTATAACTTTGGTTAAGATAGTAGAAAAGTGTATTGAATGATCATATATGTTTAAATTATTGAGATAAACATAAAGATCCTGATTTATCATTCAATTTATTACATAGTTTGCTTACTTGAAGATATGAAATAGTGTGATCTTGTTATGAGATGCATATATGAATTCACAAATGTGAAGTTATGGGATCATTTTTTCTTGGTGGAAATTGCGTTTTGGGATTGCTTAGGGGGTTGGTGTGTTGGTGAGACTAGTGCTTTTCTTTCTTTTTTTCTTTCTTTCTTTTCTTTTTTTTTTTGGTTGGAGGGGTGTTTGGGGAAAAGATTACTTGATTCAGCATATAATACATGTTATGAAACGGGATATTAATTAAGTACTTAGATTAGATATGGGAATGTTACTAATTAAAGCAATGGAGGGGGATTAACTTCATGATTAAAATGGACTACCAAAGTTTTGTCGTTTAGCATAACATGAGACGATAACTCTCATATAATCTTATATTATTATATCGATAAACTCTTTATCTTGTATTATATTTGTATGTCGCGTGTATACATCAACCCAAGTGACACAAAATTATTTTCTCCGGAGATCTAGATTGAATAATGTTTAGATTAACTCATACCTCTAAAATACCTAGTAATGGAGTCCAGTACACATGGATCAAGTTATGGTTGAGTATTATAAGTAACTGGTTAACGTAAGAACAGAAAAGAGGTAAGTATTAAACAAATAAACATGTGTTGATATATATGATAAAAGTTATGATTTCAATGATGGATGGAGTCACGAAGATTACATTGGTATGTATCATATCCTCACTCAAGCAACCTAGAGGTTGGTGACTTGGTATCTATGTACTTACCCGGCCTCCATTCCATTGATTCCTTGGATTAATAGGAAACTCACATAAAGGCTGATCTTCTACGCCTCAATATGCAATATAAGTAGTTGGATAAGGATGAACTTATAATGTAGATCATCTCACATTAGAAATATGAAAATTCCTCCAGTTTGTCGCTATCTGGTTAGCGACTAATCCGTCGTTGATTCCATCGTTGATATGAAAACTACATCACTATTTTGTTATTTTCCGTCGCTATTTCTGTTGTCCAAATATTTTTTTATGGTGATGATTAATTCATTGCTTTATTTCTTTCAAATATCAAGAACTCTTCAAATTGGTCATCATATATCCTATTGGCACATAAGCAATTACATTACACTAATCCGCCCTTGATTTATAACATATATCCACGTCATTACTGCTTTGATTTACATCTGTAAAGTTATAAACATGCTTTTTTTATTAAAAAAAACAAAAAACAACGCCGTGAACATTACATGCATGTTGCTTGTTGTATAAGACATGATAGGAAAGTAACATGTGTTGTCTCATGGGAATTTGTCCTTGGCGTGGTTTTATGTGGATGTTCTTATCATAGCTTATTGGGGTGGGTGGATTCAAGTTGAGACAAGAAGAACTCAAGTTTGGCTAGGTTTGGGTTGGCTCATTCACAAACTGCTCGAAGTTCGATTACAAGTCGAGTTTAACCAAATCGAGTCCAACTGAAGTTTTGATGGAGCTGGGTTTAACCAAGTTGAGCTTTACTTTAGTATGGCCTTACAAATATTTACGTGATTAATCTAAAAGGTTTTCTAACTTTAAAGAATAATAGCACCGTATATAAAATAATAAGGATCAATAATATACTTTAAAGTTGAATATTAAATATTCAAAATGTAAATACAACTATGGAAAAAAATGCAATTTACTTCACAAACAAATAAACGATCTCAACTAAGCGAAATCGAGCTTAAATGCCCTAAGCTTGGGCAATTGGTTTGTCAAACATAGGAGCCAAGTTGAACTTTGTTCAAATCAAAATTAAGCCTACCTCTAACCAAGTCAAACCCAAGAACTTGCCAAGTCGATCTGGCTTGATTTCAACCTTACTTGTGATTTTTGCCATGATCAAATTTACTATCATAAAAATATTAGGAAAGACATCTTGTTAAATCTTTTAGGGGTACCTTTTTTTTTTTTGTGCCTCTAGAGTATGTATGTACTTACTCATTTTCCCAAACAAAAAAAAAAAGATCGAAAAAGGTTATCGGTTGGGCCTAGAACTGTAATAAGAGTCCAGAAGCTTGGGAACCTGGAAGTTGGTCCAAAAACAACCTGTTGGCCCACTTTTGCTTCAGGCTCTTAAACATGGAGCCAGGGACATTATGGCCTCTTTTTCCACAGAATGCCGTCCGATGGAATATAACTGTCGTAGTTGAGCAAAAATATATAAGGTCAATTACCTGCACTTTGTGGTGGCTTTGAGAATCCGAGGAGACACAAACCTTAATTATGTATTCACTAAGTTCCACTATTATATCAAGTCGAACAACTTTGAGGCAAATAAGGGTCTTTTTCTTTTTGCATGGGTAAATTTTGGCTCTCACTTCTTCCTACCCTTTTTCATTCGTTCTCACTCTTTTTCAGTGTTTTCAAAACCTTGATGGGTTGAGATCAATAATCTGGTCTTTTTCTCGCTCCGTTTCCTTCTTTCTCTCTCAAGTTCATTCCTTTCCCACGAAAAGAACATCTCTTAAGTGGTTGGTCCCCTGAGATTCTAAGTATATTACGATGTGTGTGTTTTTCTTTTTGGAGGGGTGTCAGACATATATTACAGCTAACTTGTTGCGTCAAATATTGAATATAGTTAAATAATCTAACCAAATGTTGCTTTGACATGTGTATGCTCTGCTGTTGATGGATTTGAGTATACTGAATTCTAGTTGCAAGGATTGCATCTCAAAGGGACAGTTTTTTTGACGTAGGGAAGTAGAGGTTGCGCTCCATATGACTAGCAAAACTCAAGGCTGGAGATGTTGCAATTGCAAACTCATTGCCACCTTCTAGTCATGCATGAAACAGTTCTTGACCATAACTAATGCAAAGCTCATCATAACCTTCACTAAAGTTTGAAGAATAATAAGTCTCCTCATAGTTCACGACATCTGGAAAATAAAAACGATAACATAATCTATTATCTTTATACACTTGGATCAATAGACTAAGCTTCGAAGATATTTAGCGAGCCTTTCAACAGTGACTAATCGACATTTATGTCAAATAATTATCATATAGTATTCCCTGAATACGATGCACAACGATATGTGAGTTTAGCTAAGTAACATTTATGTCAAATAATAGTTCTATGAAGCTAATTGAGCCTATTCTGTTTATTAAAAAAAAAAAAAAACCCATGAACCATAGTATGATTTGTAAAAGTGATTCAAACTTCACTTAGGGAGCCTGCGGTAGGAAGAAAAATGAAGGGTGAAAAAAAAGGGGAAAAAAAAAAGGGAGGGAGGGAAAAAGATGAAGAAATGTAAGAAGCAACGGTGGTGGACTGGTTGGTGCCGGTCTTTGTCGTTTCCGTCAGCTTCTTTCCCTATTCGTGATCCCCTTCTGATCATCTCCTTATTCTCAAGCAATTCCCAATTTCCCACTTCTAGGGTTTCCACTTTCGCCTTAATTCACCATTTCCGATCTTCCTACGATTAATTTCTCAATTCGTAATTCATAATCTCCAAAAAAAAAAAATATGCGATTGATTGATTAGCAAATCATCTCTAATTTTGATTACCGACGATCATGGCCGGCGCCGGAGAGGAAGAATCCGACGTCGTTTTGAGCGACGTCGAGGCAGAAGACGATCCGCCGCCGCGGCTGCTGATCAATTCATCGGAATCCGACGTGAAGTTGAGGGAGTTGCTCGCCGAGCTTGATCGCGAGAAGCAAGCTCGCATCGCCGCGGAGAAGGCGAAATCGGAACTTCAAGTCTCATTTAATCGGCTGAAATCCCTTGCACATGAGGCGATCAAGAAGCGAGATGAGTGCGCGAGGCAGAGGGATGAAGTGATGAGAGAGAAAGAAGAAGCCTTGAAGGCCAATGAGAAGCTCTCTAGTGAGATAGTAGAAGTGAATAGGGCAAAAGAGGAGGTTTTGAAGCAGCTTGATGAAGCAGTGAAGGTTAAGGACTTGTCTAGGTCGGAGATTGAGACAGCAGCTCAAATGTTGGTCACTGGGATTGAGAAGATTTCTGGGAAAGTTAATCACATTAAGAATTTCAATGCTGGTGGGTTACCCAGATCGCAAAAGTACACTGGGTTGCCTGCTGTGACTTATGGGGTCATCAGGAGGACCAATGAGATTGTTGAGGAAACTCTTAAGCAGATTGATGAGGCCAATAAGGCAAGGAATGAGGCCAGGGAGATGGTGGAGCAGAAGAATTATGAGATCGCCATTGAGGTTTCTCAGCTCGAGTCTACGATTAGTCGGTTGAGTGATGAAGTGTCTCAGAAGAGTAGTCAGATTGAGGGGTTGGAGAAATCCATTGTTGAAAAGGATGCCAAGTTGGCTGAAATTGAGAGTGGGATGTCAGAGAGGCTTAATTTGGTTGAGAATGAGAGGTTGGAGTTGACGAAGTTGGTGGATGAGTATGAATCTAAGATGAGGGATTTAGAATCTAAGATGGAAGCACAGAGGCCTTTGCTTGTTGAGCAGTTGAGTTTCGTTTCGAAGATTCATGATCAGTTGTATAATGTGATCAAAATTGTGGATGTTAGTAACTCAGAGCAGTCGGAGTTGTCTGAATCATTGTTTGTTCCTCGAGAAACGGGATTGGAGGAGAATATACGCGCATCTTTAGCTGGGTTGGAATCTATATATGAGCTAAGTAGAATTGTTATTGCAAAGGCAAAGGATGTTGTGGAAGAAAAGAGCAGGGAAGTGAAAAGCTTGAATGAAACTGTTGCGCGGTTGGTCAGAGAGAAGGAGCATGTTGGAGTATTGCTTAGGGGTGCTCTGTCAAAGAGATTAAAATCAGGTTTATCATCTAAAACAAATGAAGTCTTCCAAGTGGCAGAAAATGGATTAAGAGAAGCCGGGATTGAGTTTGAATTCGGCAATGTTCTGGCAGATGGCAAGCTTTCGATATCCCCTAGTAAAGAAGGTGCACAGGGGATGAAGGATGATGAAATATATGCTCTGGTAAAAATTGATCAACTTTTAAGCTTGTGTTTTTAAGCAGTATGCCCAGCATTTTTGTTTTTCTTTGTTGCCTTATTATCTTAACAATGTGCAGGCTGGTGCCTTAGAAAACATTATCAAGGAGTCACAGCTTCAGATTATTGAGCTTCAACATTCAGTGGAGGAGCTAAGGTACCCTCTAATATATCTATGAACATTGCAAATTGCTCACACTGCTAAGATGGTTGCATACAATTATGTCCATGTGGTAATTTGTTATCTGCATTTATTATATCCATGAAGTCTTGTAAGCCTAATGTATCTTGCTGCTTTAAATAATCTTGTGATGTGGAACTTGTGATTTTTGGCTTTCAAATTTTCAGTGCAACGAGAACCATAGTAGACTGAGACAATGCATAGAAAATGAATTGGTTTGTGGCTCAATCCCTTTTACATGCTAACATGCTCAAGAGTTCCTGTGTTATAGTGGTTTAGTCACAGGAATATCATGTCTCTGTGCGGTATACACATTAAGATACCTAAAGCCCATAGCCATCGAATGCATTTACGAAAAAAGGCAAAAATGGTAAAAGTCCTCTGGTCCTTGTTGGCTCACAATTTTGAACTTTTCATTTATTGTCTGTACCTTTCTGGTCCTATACTTCAGTGAATATACAATATGATGTCATTTCATATCTGTTTTGCCCTTGATGGGTTATTGTTGCTCTGTCTTCATGCTTCGCTGTGAATCAAAAAATTTCTAACATAAGTAGAATTGAGGACTGAGAGTGCTTGTTTTTGTGGCTAGTTCAAGCTGTTGAGAATCGTTGATTGACTGCCCTGATTGCTTTTAATCATCGTTAGTAATTGTTGAGAATTTCAATGTAATATATATTCCCTGAGCAGATCCATATTATCTTTTTGGCATGAAATTTTGCTTACCTTTAATGTAGGATGATAGGCATGCAAAATCATAGCACATAATTCTACCATATCTCGAGTTCTTGTCATCACTACCCTTGGTCCTCAGTAGATTGGGGATGGAGTTGTCCACTTGTCAAAAATCTGGAGTTGTCTGAGATGTTGTAGGCGTATGTACTTGTCTGAGATGTTGTAGGCGTATGGAAGATCTCAGTAGAGTGGGGATGGAGCTGGTGAGGGTTGTGTTATCCTTAGCATTAAGGGTGTCAATCACCTTGAAAACTTGGTGTCAAAAATCATGGTTAATTGAATGTAGTCACATTTGTTCTTGAAAAATTCACTCAACTCTTATAAGTCCAATTGTAGCCGGGTTGTGTCCAAGCTACAATTTTTTGGCCAAGGATTATACTAGTGAGCAGTGAGCCATGTTGGTAGTTGGAGTTCAGTATTAGTCCAATACTGAGCTGCTTGGTAAGTTAGCATCCTATATCTGTAGGTTTACTGGTGACTAGCTGCCTGACATTTCTCTTAGTCATTTCTGCCATCATTTAGGACATCGGGTTAGGGATCTGCTCAGATAAGCTTTGTTTATATGCTGATGCTGCCACATTAGTTGGGAGTTTGATCATTAAGAGTACTGTTTTGCATTTTGCTTTATTGTGTTAAGGGCAGAGTCGAGTTTACTTAAAGAACATTTGGAGGCTCAGGCCAAGGAGCTCAGCCAGAGAAAGCTTCATATAGAGGAACTTGAAGAAAAGGAGCGACAAGCTAATGAAAATGTAAAATTCTTTTCCTTCGAAGCCTATTTGCTTCATGCGTACCGCTGGTGATACATTGTTGAAATTCTATTGACTGTCATTGTCTGCATTCTCTTTCTTAATTGACATACTCATCATTAGATTGAAGGGCTTATGATGGATATTGCTGCCGCTGAAGAAGAAATTAATAGATGGAAAGTGGCAGCAGAACAAGAAGCTGCAGCTGGAAAAGCTGTTGAGCAGGAGTATCTCACTCAGGTATAGTAGAGTCTCAGATTGTAATGAGGTACTTGTGATTGAGTAAAAATCTGTGGGCCTTTTTAGCATGTATAGTCTTGATTGACGGGGCTGTGTGCTTTAGGCTATAGACTGCGTCAGTGCCTGTACTGAAATAGCACTGGTGCATTTAGCATCTAAGTTCATCACTTAGCTACGTGTACCTGATAATGGTCCGATGTATTTCCAAGGTTGTCTCTATGTGTCTATTTGGAAGCCTGACAATGTAGTTAGTGGTCTAGGGATCATACAGTACCCCTGCTCCCTACACTCAATCAACGTTGTTGCATCTCGTAAAATGTCAGGTGAAAGACTGACTTTTGTTGGGCAGGTTTGAATGGCCAGAATAGGACTCTTCCTCTTACCAACTTAGCCACTTAGTGAATGCCTATGCGTGGACGTTTAGAAACAAAGCCATTCGGATTGAATATGTATGACCATTATTCTTGAACTACAGTAGGAAGGACCTTAATTTCATGAGGTATTCTCGCGATCCGAGTTGCATTTCATTTCTGAGTGACATCTCCAATAAGCAGGACATCCTATTTCATCGGTCCGCTTCCTCATGTTCATTTGAGTCGTATGCTATCACTTCCATGCAATTCCAACTTTAATTTTCTTTAATAACTGCAGATACCCGCCCTCAAGTTAGAAGTTGAGGAGGCAAAGCGGGCAATGGTAGAGCTGGAGAAAAAACTCAAATTCAAGGAGGAGACAGCAGCTGCTGCAATGGCTGCAAGAGAAGCAGCTGAAAAATCATTGAGGTTGGCCGACATTAGAGCTTCTAGGTTGAGGGACAGAGTGGAAGAACTTACTCGTCAGCTCGAAAACCTGGACACCAAGGACGATAACAGGAGGAGGACTCGACCCAGATATGTATGCTGGCCATGGGAGTGGCTGGGGATGGATTTTGTGGGTGTCAGACAGCCTGAAGCTCCACAGCAGCAAAGTTCGAACGAAATGGAACTCTCAGAACCTCTTCTTTGATGCATAAATTCTTTACTTCCTATCTTTTCCTAGTTTTTTCATTTTTCATTTTTCTTTTCCTGGATGTAAAAAGGAAATTGTAGCTTCGTAGTGTTTGTATTCTTACCAGTTCTATCCTCCACAGAATATTTGGAAGTTCAAAGTGATTGTTTGAAGGGCCACAAATTGGAGTCTGAGGGCCACAAATATATTTAACCAAATATATATAGAAGAAAATGGAAATTCAACTCCCCGTAAATCAAAAAAAATATCTGGGGTGTACTCCATTGATATTTACTTTACTTATCTGCATTTCTTTGTTACTCTGGTTTGGGGATTTTTCCCTCCTTCAACCCCCCAACCAAAAAAAAAAGTTCCAAAAGAAATAAAATAAAATAAAATAAAGAGGCGAATGAGGTGTATGTAAAGTTGTAAACCCAGCAACGTTCAAGTTTAAGGTAACCTGGCTGGCCAATTTTTATTTTTTTTAAAAAAAGGTCTAAGGTGACCACGTAACGACTGGCCCACATCATCAGGAGACGAAACTGGACGGTCCTGATTAGCGGAGTACAGAAAATCCAGTGAACCACTGCACACAATGTCATCGCCACGGTCGTGAGATGTATCATGTGGAGAATTAGCTTTATACAGACACTGTGAGCCGAGAAGTTAGGGTTTTCATTCTGGGAATCGCCATAAAATCATATGTGATCTGATATGATCTAAAATTTTGCTTCTTATTTCTGTTGGATGATGGAAATGGAGTATATGAGAGAATTCCCATATAGCCAAATGGATCGTCGGCCCAGAAAAAGGCCCAGGATTAACACCTGGGACACTCCCCAATCCTCGAAGGTAAGTCTTCTCTGTCTCTCTTAATTTCTTTGATTTGGGTTTTTTTATTGAAATTCTTGTGCGTGATTAATTTTTCGGAAATCAATTTACTGTGTTTTGGGATAAAAACGCGATCTTTGTGAATTAGGGTTTACATGACTAGCTTTAGGGCTTATTCATATGTGAAAAGTTGTTTTGCTGTCCGGGTTTTGGGCCTAAATGGGAAGAATTTGATGCATATAAGGAGGGGATGTCTTTTGTTGATTGATATATTATTATATTCGATGAAGGGATGATAGTCTAAGCAAAAGATATGCTTTAAGAGGATGAAAAATTGTTAAATCTTGTTAGACTGTTAGGTTATTAAGCTTCATGATCAAAGTGTAGTATTATCGCTGTTAAAGATTCTTTCATACAACCTGTTATTTATAAATTAGTCGGTTCCCTAAGGTAAGCATTGGGAGGTGTCCTGAAATTGGATTGAGAATAGAAATTTCTGAAAATGAAATAGCTAGACTTTGTGCTTCCCATTCCAACTGTCTGTGAATATGATGCATAGAGGCCTAGTGAGTATATGCAACCAGTGTTAGTGTTTGTTTATTGATTGGATGGAAGAGTTGAGATTGTTTGTTGATGTATTGGATATATATTTTACATTCTGGTTTGAGGTGTACCCATTTGTTTCTTTTATGTCCTTCTTGAACATGTTTTGTTTTCCAACTGTCCTGTCTTTGAATTTTCTTCCTGGGTGTCATTTGAGGAGGATAAACAAGTTAGGAATTGTGAAATCTTAGATTAATCCATGTGAGTGGAAAATGAATCAGTCGCTATGTGTAGGCTCAGTCAGGATTATGTTCTGGCCAAGAGGTTGACAATGTGACAAGCTTTGGACCTTCAAGGGTACATTTGGAGGATTCTAGTCATTTTATGAAGGGATTGATTCATAAAGGCTCTCCACCATGGCGTGATGATGACAAAGATGGGCATTACATTTTTGAGCTCGGAGAAAATTTAACACCTCGATGTAATATACTGTATTTCCGTTTAGCGTTTCTTTCTTTAGCCTTATCTGCATGTGAAATTCTCTTTTATAATCTTATTGTCTTTTTTACATGTAAGGAAAAGGAAAATCTTTACAGTGCCTATTCTTTGCCTTAGTTTTCCAACTTTATTTTCCGAAGAAATTTTAATGCTGTTGTTATCTTTTGCTTTTCAAAAATCTTGTTTTTGTTATTTGCATTGACCTTCAACATAATAGCCTTCCCAAATCTATCAATACTTGGTTTCTTCCCCCTAATTTATCTTTAAAATCTTGTATTTTCCATTTTGTTATGTCATGAATCAATTCCAATGCCGTCTTCAATTAGAAGCTTTTGTTATAATGATGATTTTCACCCCTCTTCATGCTTTTTCTTGCTGCTTTTGCTACATGGGTCGTCTTATTACTGTTAATTAATATGGTTGTTCTCAACATGCAGATAAGATTCTTAGGAAGGTTGGAGAGGGTAAGTCTGGCAGTCAATCTCTTCGGCAATGTTTTGCTGTTGTTATGTTTCCTTCCTGAACTTTATGTATACTGTATTGTTCAGGTACCTTTGGTCAGGTCCTTGAATGCTGGGACAGAGAAACGAAGGAAGTTGTTGCCATAAAGATTGTCCGAAGCATCAAGAAATATTGTGATGCAGCAATGGTAGAAATAGATGTGCTTGAGACGCTTGGAAGACACAATAGGCATGGAAACGGGTATGTAGGCATGAACTTTATTTCGTATTGTTGTCTAGTTGTTGGAGGTGAATTTGATGACAATCGGTTGATAAATTCATCTATGCAGTTGTGTTCAAATACGAAATTGGTTTGACTATCGTAACCATATTTGTATTGTAAGTACATATAAATGTCTATTATATTTTGAGTTCCCCATCTTAATGGTTTATGGGGATTAAGACTTCTGGATGGATGTTATTGGTTCAACAGGTATTTGAGATGCTTGGACCAAGCTTATTTGATTTTCTTCGGAAAAACAATTATCGATCGTTTCCTGTTGATCTGGTTCGCGAGATCGGGAGACAACTCTTGGAATGTGTAGCATGTCCGTGGTTCTTTCTTTTTCTTCTGTTTTTGTCTTCCTCCAACGTAAAGCTAGGAATTTTCTGAGTTGTCTCATTCCTTTTTTTCCCCTATGGCTGTCTGGATCATATCTGTCTGAGGAGATGCCTTTCATCCCCCCTCCCCAAAGACTTTGCCTGGTCTACGTTTATGGAGAGCAAAGAATTTTTCTCCACCTCTGTTAGACAATTTATAATTTTGAGAGTAGTTCCAAAGCAATTGTGCTTCTCTGCATAGTCACATCTGCGTGGTTTTTTTTTTGTGCAGTTATGCATGAATTGCGCCTTGTCCACACAGATTTAAAGCCGGAAAATATACTTTTCATCTCCTCTGAATATGTAAAAATTCCTGATAGTAAGGTATGCCTACTTCTAGTTGTTTGCTGATGATTTCCTATGTTATCTAGTCAGCATTGGCATTTCTGTTGCATGTTCTTCCTTATCGTTGAACATAGAGTTATTGACTCATGCTTTCTGTTTGTTTTGCTATTGTAGGGTACATACAGAGAGGGAAAGAGGTTGCCAAAGTCATGTGCAATAAAGGTGATCGATTTCGGTAGCACAGCTCATGGAACCCAAGTGCATAACTATATTGTGTCCACGAGGCATTATCGAGCACCTGAGGTCATACTTGGTATGTAAATTGAGCCCTTTTTTCCTGTGGGAAGGGGGGCTTTGAACATGTGAAGAATTGCCGTCATCATTTATATTGATTCGTTCTGGGAAACTGAACCTCCTTTCTTGTTTGCTTCTTGTTTTCAACTTCAAAGGGCTTGGTTGGAGTTATCCATGTGATCTGTGGAGTGTTGGCTGTATATTGGTGGAACTCTGCTCGGTAGGGATGTTACTGATGCCGCTGAGATAGTTTTGGGTTTAGATGTATCTGCAGGTAGCTCTCAATCAAGCCTGCTTGTTTATTTGCAGGGAGAAGCGCTGTTCCAAACACATGAGAATCTGGAGCATTTGGCTATGATGGAGCAAGTTTTGGGCCCCTTGCCTGACCATATGCTACGGAGAGCAGAGTATGTACCTAATTTAGATGCATTAATGCTACAGACGTGCAGTGATTTAAGCTGAAGTACCTGCTGTGCTAGAAAACTTGGTTTATAATAATAGCTGGCTAGCTGGACATATATGATAAGAGTACTCTTCAGCATTAATCTGCTATGATTGATCATCACGGCTTTCTTAACCATTTTTCTTCTTTCTGATGCCTTTATGTTTGAGCAGTCAACATGCTGAGAAATACATTAGAAGGGGAAGGTTGAACTGGCCTGAAGGTGCTACCTCTCGGGAAAGCATCAGGGCTGTTCTGAAACTACCCCGTCTTCAGGTACATGACCCCCCCCCCCAAACCAAAAAAGAAAAAGGAATCCAAAGTTACTAAAATAGGAAAAGGATGAACGCGAGGAATGTCTAAAATATCTATTAAATTTCTGTTTCCAGAACCTAGTGATGCAGCATGCGGATCATTCCGCGGGCGATCTCATTGACCTTTTGCAAGGACTCCTTCGGTATGACCCTGCCATGAGAATAACTGCTCGAGAAGCACTCAGGCATCCCTTCTTTACAAGAAACCGTTACAGATTCTGAGGGGAAGCGAGGTGGCTTACTGTTGTTCTTTGTACCGGTAGTTATGGCACTGTGTCCTACATATTGGGTAGACCCCGTTTCTTTGTTTCCCACAGTACCTTGAGCTCCCATTCGCTTCTCCAATTCAAGTATTGTAAATAAAGATGTTGGAGATGAAATTCATCTACTGAGTTTATTGAGCTTGTTTCTCTCCGAAAATTCGTACCAAATGAAATGACGAAAATAGTAACAACCCCCCGGCCCCCAAAAGGTGGCTTATCTTGAGTGGAGTAGTTTGCCTATAATTCAATCCCTTTAAGATGATGGAAAGCAAATGGATCAGTAGCTATTGAAATTTAGGTTCTGTTTGATCTTTAAAAAATTTGATGGAAAGAAAAATTAAAAGAAAAAAAGTCTGGAGAAAATGAGTTTTTTCTTCTTATTTAGATTGAGGAAAAAATACAAGAATTTAAATAAGAAATTTGAATATCTATGAACTATTTGATTTATGTTGATGTCATCTAAACAATATGAGGTTGGACGAGGTTGAGAATTTTTCTCAAACTTTTCTCATAATTTTATAAGAAAAATTTTATCACTTGTTTTTAACAATTTTTTTACTAATTTTCTTCCATATTTTTTTCTTTGTGATTTTCTCTAAATCAAATATTTAAAAAAAAAAGTAACTTTCATAAAAAAAAAAAATTCACCAAATTTTTCAAGGTTCAAACAGAGTCTTAAACTTCTAATCTTATCTTTATAATGCAAATCGCACTAATTTTCTTTAAAATATCATTTTAAAGAGCCATATCACTCTAATGCATTTATTCATTTTTAACCAATTGTATATGTTTTGTAGAATGTGGTTGAGATTGGCAATAGCAAAATTCGGATTTCGGGTTGAATTTAGGTCAGATAAATCGGACAATGTCAAATTTTAGACAAGAAATTGATATTCAACACCTGATTTTTTTCGGTCGGACAATTTGAACAACAGCCAAATTCGGATTAAAATTGAGGTTGGACAATAGAAATATAAAAAAATTTGTGTCCAAATTCAAAATTTTGACAAAAAAAAATCATAACCATATCTGATTTTCGTCAAATCAGATAAATTTAAGTATTCGTATTAGATAACTTTTTAGCAGCTCTAGTTGAGATGGCTGTGTGCCGTCAAAGACAAACTAATACGATGATGGCAAAACATATCATACCTTTAGAAAGCACAGGAGTGCCCAATCAAGCATGTTATTGCACGACATATGATATTTTTGTTCATCCAAATTTATAAACCTGGGCCATATATAGTAGCAGTACCATATCGTGTACGAATTGAAAACTCTGTCTCACGTTGTTAGCTTGAATTACACACATGTAGTTCTCATGTACAATTTTTTTTTTACTTTGCTTGTTTAATTAATTATGTTGCCTAGTTGGTCCAAGTGAAGACTTTGACTAATCCATCCCCTAATTCTTAACTGTGTTGCACAAGTTGCAAAGCTACGTAATTTGAATGCCACATTGATTACAAGTCGTGCAAATAGTACTTTGATTCAGTGTGCATCTAACCATCTGTTTAGATTGAAGAGATGGAGACTGAAGACAGGGAAATGAAGACTGATTAACTTTAATTTACTTTATCTAGAAGAACTAAATGAAGAGAAGGGAGGGGAGAAGAGGGGCTAGTAATGTTTCACTACTCATTTTTATTCGGTCTTAAAATGAATGTAATTTATTAGATAATTCTCGCCTCTTGGGTCAAGACCTAGGTTACCATATACAGTTTTTCTTTTTCTTTTTTGAAAACTGACCCCTTTCATAGTATGTCTTTCCAAAAAATAAAATTTTTTATGGTCAAAATCGAGACGCGTTAGTTGGTTCATAAATTTAATCCTATGAGTGTTATAAACTGAAGGGGAATGAAGGGAAATGGAAGATTTTCAATTGTTAGCCCCTCCACTCCAGGCTTTATATCAACATATCTAAATAAGATGAATGTAAAATCACACTTGTCTCCTTTCCTCTCCCTCCATTACCCTCCCCCAATCCTCATTCAAACAGACTTTAAATCTAAATGTCATACTCACTTTTATGGACATCAAAATATGAATTTAATTACCATGGTGAAAAGTATTTACTTTATTGAGTTTTAATTCAAATTATGATGGAGTACTTGGGTTAGAAAAGTAAAATAATAATCTAATCATATACCTTTAACTGGATTTTAAAAAAAACTAATTTTAGATTTGCTTTTGCATTAGATTGTTATGAATTTTTATATGGAATTATCGTACACAAGAATGATAAAATAGACTTATTTAGATGTGAATTTTTAAAAATTTTTGATGTAAATAATAAATTAATTATTCATTTCAGATTGGTTTTTTTAATTTGGAGTTGATTAATAGTAATTAGTCTAATTATTATTATTTATCAAAAGTTAAATTTTAATGAATCTCGCTTATAATTATTAATAAAGTTACCATAAACATGTCCATATCATAATATGCATTATTAAATGAGACACTTTCATATAAGAGTTAATAACTTATGATAACAACTCTCAATACGAATCTCGCTCTTACATGGTCTAAAGATCCAACTACATGTAGTATTACTCCTGCAAACAACAAAATGAAATTAGATGAAACAAAACTATGACCTTACACATGCACATGTCACATGTCACATGTCACACTTAAATTTAGTGGTGGCCATGGATTGGGAAAGATCAGGCAAACCATCATTTACATCCGTCAATTGTGTTCATCCACTTCATCTAATCCATCCATTATCCGCAAAAAACTAAATTCAATGCATCCATCTACCACCTACAGTTGAAAACGGATGGATCGGGTTGTAAACGGGTGATGAAGACTTATTTATAATATGTTAGCAAATTTATAAGAAAAATAAGCTTTGCCTTTTGAAAAATTTAAAAAAGATATTTTAAGAATAAGAATGAATAATATCATATTTGTCATATTAATTTTGATGAAGATTATGAAGTTAAGAATATGATCATCCAAAAATTTGATAAATTTTAAATGACAAAAATAAAATGTGAACTAATTGTACATAAAGGATAAACAAGTGAATGACTAAATGGATAATGAATCAGATGACAGGTCAGATGGAGCATCACCTGGATCCGACTCAATCCATCAAACTATCATTGAACATCCGTCCATCATCCATACATTTCGAATTGACATACGTTTTTTCGAAACAAATGGAATAAATATACATCTAACACAGGTGAAATTGACTCTTCTAATTAAATTATTGCAGGACTGCACCAAAAAAAAAAAATTAAATTATTGCAGGAAAACACATCGTGAAGGAACCGCAACCAGCGAAACGAGATTGGAAACTTAGCCAAATCCAAGCAAGAATTTTTTGATTTAAAATTTCCCAACGTCACCGTCAGATCGAGTAGTAGTGATGTCCAATTTTGACCAGTCAATCAAAATTTCTGTGTTCAATTCAACCCCCCAAATTTAGGAACCCCCCCAAACAACCCATTTTTTCTCAATTTTTGTTTTTTTTTCTCCCTCCAATAAATTTCGTCCCACCTTCGTTCCAAGATCGATGCCCTCCCTTGTCTCTCTCTCTCTCTCCCTTTCGAGGGAAGAGAGGAGATTGGCGGTCAGCATAATACAGCACCTACCAACGTCACTCTCTCTCTCTCTGTCTTTTTCTCTCTCTGCCCAGATCCTAATCTTCTCAAAAAGCTTTGAGCTTTGAACGGGCTTCATGCCTTCCTAGCTATTATACCCACATTTTCTTTTCGTCATTTGTGGGCAATACTTATATTGGGTAATTGAAAATCGTCGGGAGCAATTTGATTTACCTAAACGTCTCTTTCTTCTCCGAGATTCCTCATAGACTTCTTTGCAAGTAAGTAACTTACTTTGAGTCTTCCTTCAAAATTTTCGTCTATTCTTGGTATAATTATTAGTAATAATAAACCCCTGTTTGTATTTGTTCAATTCTTTGTACTGGGTCGTAATCATGTTTGAATTTGATTTTTCTGCTTTGGAAAAAGAGGGTTGTTGGGTCTAAGGTTTTAGGTTAGAAAGAGAGGGGTTGGTTATAGAAAAGTATTAATTTTATGCTGCGTGTGCTTATTCCTGGAGATTTACATGTTCTCCATGATGTTTCCAGGAAATATCTCGTGATGGGTTTCTATCAATCGGCCTAAAAATTTCTATTTTTGTTGAGGGGTTGGGGAGATGTTAGGGGCTGGGGATCAAGAGAGGCAAGCCATTGCCCCCAAAAAATTTCAGAGGTCTGTTTCATGGAGTGATCGATCACCAAATAAGCCTAACCCTTGTTATCCTAGAGCTCAACCAGGCATCAAAAACCGCTCTTGCTTGCCACCCCTTCAACCTCTTTCGATTATCCGCCAAAATGTTGAGGACTGGCCTAAGGCAGGTTCTGATGACTTGGGGATTTGGCCTCAACCTACCACCCCTGGTGGTAGAATTGGATGTGGGTTGGGTTCTAGACCGAGTGGGAGCTCGAATTCAGGCGTGCCTCCTAGGGAATTTGAATCCAATAAAGATAGGCTTGCATTCTACGAAAGGGAATGCTCGAAAGTTGCGGATCATATATACTTGGGGAGTGAACTTGTGGCCAAAGATCGAGAGATTCTGAGGCAAAATGGGATAACCCATGTGCTCAATTGTGTGGGGTTTGTTTGCCCCGAGTATTTCAAGGGTGATCTGGTCTACAAGACCCTGTGGTTGCAGGACAGCCCATCGGAGGACATAATCAGTATCCTTTATGATGTGTTTGATTATTTTGAGGATGTTAGGGAGCAAAATGGGCGGGTGTTTGTCCATTGTTGCCAGGGGGTGTCTCGGTCTGCTTCCCTGGTTATCGCGTACCTCATGTGGAGAGAAGGGCAGAGCTTTGAGGATGCTTTTCAGTATGTCAAGGCTGCTCGAGGAGTTACTAATCCTAATATGGGGTTTGCTTGCCAGCTGCTTCAGTGTCAGAAGAGAGTTCATGCCGTGCCAGCTAGTCCTACTTCCGTGCTTAGGATGTATAGGATGGCACCACATTCTCCATATGATCCTCTTCATCTGGTACCCAAGATGCTCAGTAATCCTGGTGCAACGAGTCTCGACTCTCGTGGGGCATTTATTGTCCACATGCCTTCAGCGCTGTATGTCTGGGTCGGGAAGTATTGTAGCTTGGTGATGTCAAACAATGCAGGGGCGGCCGCTCAGCAGGTTATGAAATATGAGAAGGCACAGGGTCCTATTTTGACAGTAAAGGAGGGTGAAGAGCCTTTTGAATTTTGGGATAATCTTTCGAGGGCAGAACTCTTAATGCAAGGCGCTGGAATCATAGAGCCGTTAGAGGACAGGAGAATGAGTGGTGGAAGGCTTCGGCCTTGTATGAATAAGACTAATGTTGGCACTAAGAAGATTACTGACTATGATCTGGAGTTTGAGGTCTTCAACAAGGCACTTGCTGGTGGTGTTGTCCCTCCTTTTACATCATCAGGCTCTGCATTGGAAACACGTCTTCCTGCTCGGGAAAATGGATGGGGCAGATTGAGGAGGAAGTTCGCTAGTGGTATTATGAAGGAATTTTTCTCATCGCCTATGGTGAATTGTCAGAACCCTCATCCCACTAATGAGCCTGAGCAGATCGTGGACTCTCTACGTGTAGCAGAGGAACCTGTTTCCCCTACTGCTCACTTATTGCTATCAACGTCCAAAAGCGGCTCATCGGGTTATGCTGCACTTGATACTGACCCTTCAATCCGATCACCTAGTCCTTGTAGCTCACCGGAGTCTTTCTCTCCTTATGCAGGCAGTGTTCCAACCTTCAATTCAAAGTCCCCATCTCTCTCCCCCTCGACTTCAGATTATTCTAGTCCTTTCACCTTTTCGCCCTCCTCAAACTGGTCAGAGTCCTCTAACCTATCTTCACAGCCTTCGCCTTCACGGCTGGAATTTTCTGATCATCTATGCCCTAAGGATCCAGCTTCAGTTGAAACTGATTGCCTGTTTCCTAAAGCACCTTCAGGATCTTTTGTGGATGCATTTCCTTCAATAGATGGTTGGAAATCATCGAAGACCTGTTCTCCTTGTAAAGGAACTTCTCCTTCTATTGCTGAACGTCGGGGTAGTAATCCACCAACTTTGATGCTGTTGCAGACTGCTGAGACAATTTGTGTTCCCAGAACCTTGTGTAGATCATGGTCCTTTTCTCTTGCTGACTTGACTGAAGAGACAGTAGGCGAGGTTGCAAACAAGGAGTCAAAACATGCGAAGATTGTTGAAGTAAACAGAGACGAGCCTATGTTAGATGCAGGTAAAGATTTTGATTACCATCTGCATTTAATTGCTGTTACTTAAATCTATCACCTGAAGGGAATTCCCCCCCCCCCCAAACCCCCCAATTTTTGTCTTCATTTTGCATATTGTATGTGGTAATATGAACTTAAAAAGAAACATCGGTTCGCATGGATTCCTCTACTTGGAAGATCTGATCAAAAGGGAAGAATATTAGCAGAAAATAGTGATGAAATGCTAGACCTGCCCTATGGTGCTACTAGTGTTGTTTGTTGAAGCAATCATTGTCCCTGTGATAATAGTATCTTTTGCCATCTTAGAACATTTTTCGGGATGTTTGCTTTAATTTTTTTAATAAAGATTAGTAAGATGATTACAATAATAGAGGAGAGTTGCACTCTCACAAGACAACAACATCCGCCCTCTGTCAAAGTGTCAATATTTTGAGTTACAAACATCCAAAAGAGTTCTATGATCTGCTTTTCATAATAGAATTGGCTAATAAACCATGTACGTGGGATATGCAGTGCTTTTGGAAGCGAAAACTGCTTATTGATGCATATTAGAAACTAATCTTGGTTCACGAATGTTGTTTTGAAGAACTTCTTCAACTGCATGATTGAAGTAGTTCGAGACTTTCGATCTTCCCTCAAATGTTAAAATGAGGGTAGTTGGCAATACTTCAGTTGATGAATGATTAGAAATTGTTTTTTTGAGTCTTTCTAGCGCCTCCCTTTGGACTACAAAAGCATTAGACCAAATTGCTGGATGGATGATTGGCTTTTTAACATATTAATCTAGTACTACAAAATTGATTCTAGTCTTTGTTCTGCTTCTCTGAAATTTCCTGCTTGGCCCTCTGGTCCACTTTCCAACGAAGGATATGGTTCGCATTATGCAACTTTTCCACCATGACATTGACAATTAGGCATAGCAAATAGTTCACGTGGGTTTGGGTTAGAATGGTTTAATTGTGAATCTAGTCAAAATGGGTTGTTGAAATATTAGGTCAGTTCTTTTTGAATGTGGATCATACTGTCCATTGTCGGTTTGTTCAATAAACTAGTCAAGACATGAAATCAGTATTGGTTAAAATGAATCTCAAGTTAGGTTGGCTTGGATGGTGTCCCAAAGTAGGTTGGGTTATTCTTGGTGAAGTTTCGGGTGGATTGGACCTGTGTCAGGTCCTGCAATATTTAGTCTGTTCTTCGATTCTTGATGCTTTATTTTCAGCAAGCGTGTAAATGATCTCACCAGAGTGGATTAGGATAGGGGGAAACTACTAATGTTGATTCATTTTGTTATTGCAGATAGCTAGGAAAGTCACAGATTACGGTCACAAGTGAAGGAAGAGGAAATGGGGATAGGTTTTGATTTACAATTAAAAGCTTCTGATCCTCTCAGGAGGAGGATTAATGTCAGTTTCCGGCGTCCCGGGCAGTGCAAAGACCTTCCTCTCTGCTTGTGTGATGTTAAAGATAAATGTACGGCTTATGGCTTCCAAAAGGGTATATGTACAGAGGAGACAAACCTCCCTGTTTTACACAACAGGGTTATTAATATTGTAGAGCAACAATCACAATAAGTGAACCCCAGTTTTCTCTGTTTTGGTTGCCCCTTGATAAGAATATATGCGTTGCACCCAAGGTGCTGAAAGTAGTCTAATTTTGCGTTGCACTAGTGTTCTGCAACCCCATTTTACAACATCAACCAGTATAAATCCTGCTTTCACCAGCATAAGTCCTGCTTTTAGGGGGTCTTTTGCAGTCTTATTATAGGATTTGTAATTAGTTTAACTCATTCTAGATCAAGATCTCCTCATTTTCTCCCCCCTTTATTCCAATTTTCGAGAGATTAGTCCATACGTACAAATCAAGAGTAATAATCCAGCCATCAGCTACATCCAAATTATACAGATTGTTCACTAAATTAGGCAAACCCTCCTGTATCAAAGGTATATGCGAAGTTGAGTTTTTCAATCAATAGTTGTTACATTGTGGCTCCAGCGCAGATTGCTATAGATTACTAGAAATCCGCTCATTTCAGCTGAAATGGTTCAGGTTTCAATTACTCGGTTCGATATGAAATTTAACGTTCTCATCAACTATAACTGCCCTTGTTATTATCACTGCCCTGTCAAGGGGGAAGGGGGCGGAAAAAGGAGACAACCCAGTTTACACAAGTATCATGTACAACTGATCAGTTTGCACTAAAATTTACAGCGATAAAGGATTCTGACACCGAATAATCAATATGCTACCCAGTTTTCTGCTCCAGACATAAAGCACCTGTACAAGCCAATACAAGTTTACTAGGGATACAAAACGATGCTCCAACATGCCAAGATTACAGTTCTCGTTTGGAAAATTTTTGGCATGCAAGGAGCTGAAAAGGCTCCCAAAGCTAACTTGCACAAAGCAGGCATTACAGACTGATCCGAAGAAACTGTACATGCTCAAACTCTGAAAAATAAGCCAGGTAAATAAACCCCATAACCCTTTCTCCTCTTTGGGGGGGAGGGGAATTGGAGAGGGAAAGGAACAAAGTATCATGTGCCATTTTTTGCTCTTAACATAGCCATTGTAGGGCCGAGTGCGCTGCCTCTCAAGGTCCTTTGAGTCCATGATCTGTTTGAGGAACTCGCTTTCTTCTTGTTCCAGCTATCCTCCTGTGTAAGCTGTGCTTTCTTTGCTGACAAGGCCTCACTTATCTCTTCCCACACGTCCCTTTTCCCATTACCTGTAGCATGATATGCAGTTGATATATTACCCTTCCATCCCATGAACCTAACAGTCTTATTTTCCAGCAGGAAAACTGTCCAATTGTGCAGTATGGGGATGGCCATTTGCCGCGTCCTAATTCATACCCTCACAGGTTCAGTAACTTAGGGCCCAATTAAGAATAAAATAATGTATTCGAAAGTTCAGCATACCGGGAGTTTGTGTATGCAGTTCACCATTGCAGCCATCTGCCGGAATATTCTTACTTCCACCTAGTGTTTCATTGACCATCTTATTTGTTCCTGAAGGGGCTGGGGTACCATTTGCTGCTGGGGTTCCAGTGCCTTCTGATTGATTCAGATCACCACGCTTCACAATACGTACATCAACAAGAGATGGGAAATCTATCTGAAGAGAGCATAGGATCCAATGTTTAATTAAAAATGCTATCTGATTATGAGATAAAGATCTCAACTAGAATGAAATGGATCCCCAGAAGCCGGAGCTCAACATCAAAACCCCCACAGTTCAGGAACATCAGAAACTGCACCAATGCTTACACTTGGTAAACAAGAGATACCAACACCTTGCACTTGAGTCTACTAAAAAAATAAACAAAACAGACCATATTCTGGAATGCCTACAGTGCAAATGGACAAGCAAAAGAGGCTTTGAAATGAGATTTGAGAAATCACTAAGGCTACAATAAAATGCTAAAAGGGACAATGAAGTTGACCTTTGAATTTATTCACAGATAAGATGACTTGCATTCATATTGAAAGCGATAGTGGAATTCATCTGTATGATGCTCCAGATATACTTATATCCAAAGCTTTGTGCGGCTAAGAGACAGCGTCACTTTCTAAGCAAACCATATCCAGCTTGTTTCTAATTTCTAATACTTCTGTCCCACTAAGATGGTTTTGTCACACCGTGATTGTCTTGATTATTAATAGAAAATTGTCTATGACAGGGACAGCACAGTCAGCACTAACCTCCAAATCAGCTTATATGGCAACAAATAGATCTGAGTTGAATAGGAATTGATATCATGAACATGGGTAAACCTTTTTTTTAATTTATTTTGAGGGCAGGGCGCTCTCAGGATCAGTTTATTCTGCTCCCAGAGATAAGGCTGCCCATGTCTAGATATCCCCATACCCTACTAAGTCAGGGATTTCACCTCTGATTGTTTGAGTGTGTTGGGTTAACCAGGTTATTCTGTGAATTAATGGCAGGGCTTATCCGTTCACTATGTTAGGCATCACCCTTTCTGCTAATTGTCAATCAGCTCCTCGAACAACAACAGCCAATCTGAAAATTTACAAGCCTGCAACCCTTTGTGGCTCTTAAACATGGGAGGCAGCTAGCCAGATAGGCGCAACAATGAGTACAAGAGGCCCTTTGCTCGGCGTTTACATATTTGATGTCTTCGAATTTTAACCCCTTGCACCCCAGATACAACCCCATGCACCATTGAGAACAAGAAAATGCAAAGGGAGACCAAAGGATTGGCCCTGATATGGCTGTCCATCTTCTGCATAATCACCTCTTATGAATATGGCTATAATATTATTATCTGTGACCGCTTCAATTAAAGATATGAATGGCAAATCTTGTTTACTTATAAATCTTCATACCTACTCCTCTAACAATTGTACCTATGATAATAAAATAAGAGGGCTGCATCTCTTGTCAGCCATAAGAGGGATGCAAATGGCAAACCTTGATTCTTCCAATTCAAACACAGACACATTATCCCGGACGCTGTCTATAGTAGGATTGTCAATCTATTGCCAACTTTGCCCCACAGGCCAGCCACAAAGGCACACATTATACACTGCCGACAATTGGGGGAAGGGAGTTTGGTTGTGTGTGTGTGTGTGTGTGTGTGTGTGTGTGTGTGTGTGTGTAAAACTCAAATATTGAAAGACATCACTCTAGCACTATGGCTACTCGGCATAACCATGCTTCTACATGGTCCAGGCAGGCCTAAGGAAAGTCAGAGCTTGGATATGAATGGCATACCTCTAAGGAGCCATCTTCATTATACACGGAAGATTCAGGAGGTAACCCAGAAGCACCATCATGACCATCCTTCTTCCTTGCAATACCAAGTGGATATTCTGGGTCTGGAACCAACATAATCCTATTGGATTCCGGTTCAAACCATGAAATTTTCCCTATCTACAAAGGGGTGCATTCAACAATGCATATTAAGTCAAAACTGGATGTAAAGTGTCAAAAATATGTGCAAGGGAAATATTAAAAAAAGCAAATGGTCATACTCGGAAAGAAGACAGCTGCGGGCACCATGATGATGAGGATAATTCCAATAAACGGTATGCCACAATGTCACCAGCCTGTCATGCACAACCCATAAACCCCATAAAGCAGAATGAAGCAAGAGAATATTGCCGAGTCAGTTATAGTGAACATCAAGCATCACCTTCCTAAGTTTTTTCACAACTGCTCTGAGACCCACAAAGACATTCGTAATTATCCAACATTTCCTGTTCAATTTCGGGATATGTTTATGCACATACATATAGCCTCATGTTAAGGATGCTGAGAAAGAACACCAAAGATGATCTGTCTCACTGTTATGAAACTTTAACTTTGGCACCTCAACACTTAAAATGGAACTGAAATAATGAAAGAATCAAGTTCAAAAGTTGCAAAATTAGCATCAAAGCATAAATAATGTGGTATATTCTACTGAAAAATAGAAAAAACGATGCAATCAACTAGAATGTCCCAGCTCCCAGGGAAAAGCTGCAACAGGGGACTGCTTGGTAGTCAAAGACTAGAGAAAAGGATGTACATAAAGCAAAGAAACACAATGATTACACAGAAGAACCAAACCTTTGGCAAGTCAATTAGAGGCACCAGCTTCTCAAAGTCTACACCAGGCAACTGTTTACTGGTAGCCCATGAGCCAGAAGAATGCGCTTTATAAGCTCTTGATTCCTTCCACGAGAAAGCTGGCAGTTTTTCCGTTCCCCATTTCTGACCTTTCCTTTTAGTTGTGATTCCATTCCATTGAGATGTTTCCTGAAGTATGGCTCCATGAGATGCAAGACTAATCTTGTTGAGGGCATTGTTATCGATGATATTACACATCATATCAAAGATATGATGACAAGCATAACTCAGAAGGAAGCACTTTCCCTTCCGTAAAAGCTGTTGACAAAATCACAGGAAAAATGTGCCTGAGTTTAGGAACCCCTCCCCCCCCCCCCCCTCTTTCTCCCTGGCCCCTTTTAGAGTTCTCCTGATACCTCACAGTGGAGCAATCCAACTCATACATTACTTAAAGTTGGAAAAAAGAGATTCAATAGTATACTCTGGAGAAGTTAAATAATCAATATAGAGGCAACGCCAGCGTTTCAAGTTTCAACAGTCATGTACATACTAAACTGTAGTTATGACAATACTAAAAACATTGGTTCACCCATCAATCATCAACTTGGCTCCAACTCTTTATGACTTAGCACCTATGATTGTTGTCATAAAAAGTGGAAACTCTAAAAGAACACAAAGCCTTACCCCTAGACGCCCTAGTCAGTCACGACTAGTAGGCTACTTCCGAAATGGCCACAATTGAAGCAATTTTAAAAAGCGGGTAATAGCAAATGAGAAGTGCCAAAATAGTACTACTTGTACCTCCAGGCTCCATCCCTCCTTTTCATCCCTAAAAGGAGTTGTTTTTTTGGCGGGCGGGGGCGGGCGGGGGGGGGAGACATTATTGCGAATTATAATAATAATGACTTAAACAATTTCTACCCCTATTTGATAATGGATTGAAAACAGTGCAAGTATTTTAGCATTAACTATGGAGGGGCATTGCAAAAGAACAAGCTCAATAATTAATTGTTGGTTGTAGCAGTAACTATGCTTAGAAGTATGATTTTTCTCTTCAGGAAGATAAAGATTTGACAGTGGGAGTAATGAATTTATTGATTAAACAGAGCGGAGACGTTGTAATAACATTATTAGTAGCAGCAAAAGCACTACACCAGTAAGAACTATGAAAATGAAATAGAAATAATAGCATTGACAAATAGGAGAGTGTAGAAAAAAAGAAAAGAAAAACATGAAGTGCACTTAATGCTTTTGAAGCCGATGTCAGCAGTTTTTTCTTTCCATGGTAAGAGTGTAATGAAGCGAGAGGAGACCCAAGTACAAAATGCTATTCACAATGACCCCTAAACCGATGAAAGTGTGACACAAAGCAAGAACACAGAAGATGAGAAAAATCAAGCGAGATGAGAAAAGTCAAGCAAGTCTGGGGAACATGAAATGAAATAGTTGCATACCACACCTTTGTTACTTGATTCTTTTGAACACTTGAACCATTTTTGCCTGATGAGTGGCCTTTCCAGACGCCTTTTTTGGTTGAATGAACATACCAACCACTTTTGTTCAATTTGTCACCTTCCTCAACACTTTTTTGGGTTGAGGAACCATTCCAAACATTTGCTCCTTGAATGTGCAGAGCACCATTCACTGCAACCAAAGTATACATTGGCAAGCCTTTTTTATTTTCCTTTGAAAGCAAGTAAGCCAAAAATTACGGGTGCTACAGGAGTGGCAAGAATCACTTGAAACCAGACACTTACCAGAGGAAAAGATGAGTTGCGGATATTAGAGAACAAGAACACCCCCCCCCCTGGCCCAATAAAAAAAAAAAGAAAAAAGAAAAAGAAATATTGAGAACAAAAAGGTAATGGTATCATTTCCCAGGGTATAGTCCAACTGAGAAGGGTTGCTTAAAATACAGGCTTCTAGGTAAACAAAAAAGAACAACTAATTAGGCAAATCTCATGCATAATAAACACATTTTCACTTGCTATGTGTGTGTCACTGAAACTACCCCTGCACCTCCTAAGAACGACAGATACAAGTGTCCAATCATTAAGGTATTGGCTATTACCTTGACATTGTCATTATTTCAAATATAATATCATCCATGACAAGGCTACGTGTGTGATTCTACAACAATGAGGAGATAAATCAGTTTGCTCGACACTTTCTATGTCCCAAAAATTAAATCAAAATTTTCAGGTATTCATTTAAGTTGTCATATCTTCCACGTCTCAAAATTTATCCAAGACTCAAAGCAAATGATGTATGTTAGCAATCAATTATATGACATTAATAGCCAAGCAGCGCAAGTATCAGGCATAAGTTCCACATTTTCTTAACTCACTTTTGTAGCAAACATACTAGGTGATCTTGTTTCTGCATAGGAATTAATCGCAGTACATAAGAACATAATTAATATTTTTTGGCTTCATGCATTCACAGGCCCCGCGAAACGGTCTATTGGAAGCTGTCTCCCTACATGCAGTCATGTACGCAGGGGTAAGGCTGCCTACATCTGGATCTCCCCAGACCCCACGAAAGCAGGACTCACACTGGGAGTTGTTGCTGCTATTGCTATGCATTCACAGATAAAATGACTAGAAAGCAAAGATGAAGCAGAAGTACCTTTTCCAGAAGGTGTAAAGCGTATGTGTCCAGGTCTAATCACTACAGGGACAAGGTCACCCTCTGCATCACTATCCTCATCAGCTTGTTGGTGCTCCGTAATGCTTATACTCGTAGCTCTTTTTGAACTTGAATCTGCATTGAGAACTTTCACAGGCAGTTGTTTATCACACTGCCACCGGGATGGAAACACATCCTTAGTAATATATCACAGAAATAAGACTATCCACAAGATGCAAATATTTTTCATAAATGCACATTCACTTCCTGTAGGATACTACACAGGTGGGTCAACCAAAGCAGTTATACCTTGCCTATTTTATCTTTGTGCTCCCTTCTCCATTTCCTCTGTAAACTTTTGCGCCTAGTGCTTCTGCTAACCTGGAAATAGAAAAGGGGGAAAAGTAGCTAATTACCACCATGAGCACTTATGCTCAAAAACTTAAAATTCTTCAATCAGAAAGATCCATTAAAAAAAGAGAGAAAGAGACAGAGACAGAGAAACAGAGAGAAAGAGGGTATACTTATGATATGATAATTGATAAGGATCAAAACAGATGGGGTGAAAAAATAAAAGAAAGAACAAGGTCATCAACATCTGATAGACACCCCGTATGAGCCAAGTCCTTCCGAATTAGATTGAGAAATATACCCCCAAAAAAACAAAGAACCATCACATTATTCCATAATTGGCTTCCGAGAAATCCCAGATTTTTTCCCACCAAATTAAACTGCAACCTAAGAGTCTCCATTTCTTGAATTTAGAGTAGTCTTGTCATAAACATCTGAATACAGAAAGAGACAATCCAGACCATGCAATAACTAGCAAATAATACCCAAGCATGAGCAAAGTTACCTGTATATTAATTTCCATTACGAGAAGGATTTGGAGCCGCAAGAACCACATCATTAAAAAAAAAAAAAAGGACAAACCGAAGCCCTGCTAGAACTACAAAACTTCATAATACTGGGGACCTAGTAACGAAAGTCAGAGCCTCAAATCCCTTGCTACAGCAGATATTCAAGCAATATAGATTCAAGACCTAAGATATTGGAGTGCATTAGATCATAACAAGATAATGTCCTGCCTGACTATCATATTACCCACCTTTTTTGCTCCATCAGGCGCCCAACATGCAGCTGCAGGCCTTTCACTGTTTGCATCAGGTTCAATGCACCTACGGCACCATATGAACAGGCATATAAACCAAAATCCTGATTACAAATCAACAAAAACATAGCATCTTACAAGGTAACAAAAGCAATATCAATCAAGACATTGAATTCCAAATTTTAGAATAGCACAAGCCAAGGCAAAGTTAACAGTTGCCACTCTACACAGAAGTACTTCATGAGTTGATTCTGACTATAACTAACCTCTCCTATGACCTCACACCACCCTGGGCCCAGAAACCACCCAAAAAAAAAAGAAAAAGAAAGAAAAAGGGGGCTGAACAAACCAAAAAAGTTTCAAGGTTTTAAAGGGGGTACATACACCCGGGGAAGCATGAAGACAAATAGGCCAACACCCAAAACTCTGTAGACAACAGAAGATGATTCATACAATGCTCAATTGACACCGTCGGTCAATTCACCCCGATAACTATAAGCAATACCTAAGACCCTAAAATTAAATGAACACACATGATAATATAATATCCCAAATAGGCAATACCAGAAGGAAAAATAATGTCAGGGTCCATGTCTTGGTTTGTTCAAGTACATAATGTCGTCAACCGCTGATACTAATACCAGATTCGACAGAACAGTCCACATAGATAACTACAACGCTATAAATCACAAGCCCTTCAGTACATAAGACCCCAATTTGACATCACTTAAAAAAGGCAAGGTAGAAATTTCTTCTTGGGGGGGGGGGTTCACATGAAGGAGAACATGTGAAGATTGCACACAAAGCCAACCACCAAAACAAGTGCAGGATGATCCCGAAACCTACTTGTTGGAATTAGAAGTTGCCTCCAGATTCTTGGTGCAGTGCACAGGGACTTTGGGGTCACACGGAGGATCTTGTTTACTTCCATTCTCAAGTTTTCTTTTCTCCTTAGTTGTTCTAATAGGTTCACAATGGTCATGCTTCTTATGAACAGTTCCAGGTGTTCTCTGACACTGTCTCTTCGTCCTACGAATCAAGACATTGAGAGTATCACAGACCAAGAAACAATGCAATACACCAATACAGAAAGGGAGAGTATCACAAACCAAGAAACAATGCAATTCAGTATATTATATAACATGGTTAAGAAAGCAGATAACAGAGCAACAGCATGTAAGCTGGAACTTAGAAACAGGTACCAAGTAGCAGCATGACATAATGCTGGATGATAAAGTTCGTTTCCCACGGAAACTGTATTAAACACCATCAATAGACCACCTCAAATATGCAAGAAACGCCAATAATACTTTATCACATATTCAGAAACAACTTTGCTTTTAGCAGATCAAGGTTCGGTTTTTCCTAATTCCTGAAAGTCTCTTAGACGAAACCTCTTGGTTTCCCTGCAAGGGACCAACAGTTAAGGTCCAACTGCCACGACCTCAAGTCACAACATAAACAAGGTTGTTAATGTTGAGGCTATTGATGCTGAACAATCCATTAAAAGGAAATATGTTATCCACAAAAAATAGTTCCATCAAATTCAGCATCAATCTGGAAAAATTTTCTGAACAGTAAAGCAAATTTCACAAATGCAAAGGTCTTTGGCATAATGTTATGCAGGAGAATGAACAAATGTTCACAAGATACCACCTTGTCTACTACAAATCTCGATAGCATTAGTACAAAGATATCAGAATACTAAGGTGCATACAAGATCATAAATAGATGTTACAGTTCGAGTATAAATACTAATATGAAATCAGTAACAAAGTTCTCTCACATGCGTACCGATTACGTGCTTGACAAGTCACAACAAACTGGGCATTTTTGGATGTTTTAACTCAACAGTGATATCATTTCAAACCCATACTCCATTTATAAGTATATTGCCTTTTTTTTATTCAACAGGGAACGTTTATCACCATGTTTACCAGCAATTGGATTCTTTTTATTTTTTGGGTGAGGGGTTTGAGCTGCAGAGGTTTACACACGAAACTAGAATGACCATGCAGAGCCTTTCATGAAGACTCAAACAGAAAGGCATGAAACACAAGAGACATGACTACAATAAACCCCAGAAAAAAAAGGTATCAGCTGGCCAGCATTGATTGCAGGAACAAGGGCTAACCCACCTCTATTTCCAATAGATATCCCAGGGTAAAAAGGATGGTGCAGGGGGCTAACAACAAATATCACAAAAACACCACAAGAGTTATCGAAACATACTTTGGGTTGTCATTCTTGTTGGGTGCTTTTCTCTTTCGGGTAGCTAGAGCTCCACTACATGCATTGTGCACAGGCAACATGTTTTGCCCTGCATCACCTTCATCCACATCAGTTTCACTTTCGCAGCCTCCATTCTCTTTATCATACTCCTTGTTCACTAAAAGTTCCATTCCACAAGGCAACGGTTCCTTGTCTACAATTACATCATCAATACAAGTTTTTGCTCCTTCAATTGCCTTATGGAAAACACGAGATCCTGGTCCCTTTTTCTTCACACTGATACAGAAGAAAGCATTTACAGGTGATTAAGCAGCCATGAAAGCCTAGAGAACAAGAAAAGATGCCTTCAATCTTTATTCCTATACTTAATAACATCTAGAAGATTGAAGATCCAAAAGATCTAAATATGAAGCTGACCGTATCAGATCTCCATCCTTCAAAATCGCAGTTGACTCAAAAGGTGGAACTATAAAACCATCCATCTACAAAGAGCAGGCAATAATCAGGTAACATCAAAAGCACCTTATAACACATATATAGATGCAGGCATGTATAATCGGAAAATAATATCAGAATTCAATTAATAGTAAGAAAAGGCATCAATCCCACAAAAAATATGATTCCAAAATCGCCAACAGTGCTACATACAAACAATAACCACAGGCGTGATAGTAAAAGCTTCAAATACTCCAAGGCATTCATTCTCTCGATATAGTCCGTACTTATAATTCATTCAACCTAACTATAATTCCATATGAATAGGAGAATTACTTATCATTACTATTATGATAAGGCACCGAAATATAAAAGTCAAGTATTAGAGAATAAACCTACATTGAGATCCTCCCCCCTTCTGTATGTAGCGAAATAGATTAAAACACGGCACCACTCATTTTGAATCAAGTAGCAGTCTAATTCCATCCATAAACATCAGAGATTCAGAATAAACCAAAATTTCAGAACATCCTTGGACAGTTTCTATACATGATTATAAGCTTTAATAGCAGGAATTCTCAGAGCTTGGACCTCTGCATAATTACCAATCGTGTTCTTATCGTTAACTAGCTATGATTTACTGTTTATACATACCTCCTTCCATGACAATCAATAAACATTGATAATGCACAACTTTCAGTAAAGATCGTCAAAGTAAATTTTCAACCCCCCCCCCCTTTTTCAACTAGGATTTCCACTAATCCAAACCCCCACACCAAACAGGCCAGCACATAACTACATAAGCATACAAATTGAAGCCAGCTCATAGCAGGAGCAAGAATAACAACAGCAAACTTCGATTAGAACACAAAAATTCAGCAATGCAAGAAGAAAAGGGGGAAATTGGGGCATGCAAGAGAGTAAACACAGAGAGAGATTACAGAGAGAATGATTCCATTAGGGCAGGCGTCGTAGAGGTCGAAATGGTGAAGGAGATAGGAGACGACATCGGAGATGGTTTGATGGTGGGGTTTAAGGAGAAGCCATGAACGCTTGAGGCCGTCCTTCTTCTGAGACTTGCTCAGAATTCCACCATCATCGAACACCAGCCGTAGCCTCAGCGTCGCCGCCACCATCGCCACCGCGGAGTGGTGGAGAGAGAGAGAGGTGGCAGTGACCACTGACTAGTGACCAGTGACTACAGAGAGAGCATCAAGGTGTCATGAATGAGTCTTTTTCTTTTTCAGAATCAGACCACCTCGTGTCTCCAACTGTCGCTTCTTTCACCTGTGTGATAAACCCCAGGCATCATAAATTATTAAATTCACAATTTATTTGTGAGAGATTATTAGGTGATCAATAACAAATAAATAAATAGACTGCATCAGGCTTCACAGCACAGCTGATGTGAAACCTGTGAAGCCGCATTAGTTGCGTTCAAGGGCCTCTTCTTTTCGTGCGCCAATTTTAAAATACAAATTTTAATTCACTTTAATTTACTTCAAATTATTTCAACTCACTTTTATTATTTTAATTAAGCTTAATTTATTATATAAAAAAACTTCAACCCATTTCAACCCATTCAATCCACCTCTGTCCATATAAAATATCCTCAATGAAGCCAACCTATCCACTTCTAAACTAAATGTTATCGCAATTTTGTGCAAATGAATTTAACAAATTGATATAATTATATAATGTTAAGTATTTATTTCTCATTCTATATTAGTCTTGAATCTGTAATTTGTAGAAGTGGAATCGGCATTAAGAGAAATAATTGTTGTTTACATTAGTTCAAAATTTGTCATACTTACACAACATTATAGAAGTTGCGAAAATATATATATCTGTCCAAACCATAAAATGGATGTGTTATTCAGCCCTATTCGTCAAAATTAGACGCTTAGGTAGTGCATAGCGGAGTTCAGCGTATAACAATTTAGACAGCAAATAGATATTTCAATTAAAGGGCCTGTTATATTTCGCGTTTTAGATAGATAGATAGATATAAGGAGATGTAAGGAGTTGTAAGGAGATGTAAGAAGCTGTAAGGAGCTATAAGAAGATGTAAGAAGCTGTAAGGAGCTGTAAGAAGTTGTAAGGAGCTATAAGGATAGATACAAGGAATTGTTGAATTGTAGAAAAGTCATATAGTATAATTTGTTTTAGAATGAACGTTTTGGATGAAAAATAATAATATTAAAATAATATACTTGTTAAAAATAAATAATTAATTAAGTTAATTATACAACAATAAAATATATTAATCCCCATAAATTTGGTGAATAAAATTTCGTCCACTTGAGGTGATTTTTTATATGAACATTAGTTTGATCGAATAAGCAAAGTATAATAAAAAAAAATGACAAAATTGAATACAACTCTTCAAATAAATGCCTATTTTAAGTAAATAATGTTTAATATAAATAAATGTATGGTCATTTATAATAATATATATTTTATGTCGAAACGCAAATATAATTTACATCATTATATTATGTTTTTATATTTATGTAAATGCTGTGTTCATAAGATATTTATAAATTTTGTATATTGGTAGTATCATTAAAAAATATACATATTTCTGTAACTAAAATAAATAAATGTTATAAAAAATCTATGAGAAGTAAGAAGATATATGAAGATGTAAGGAGATGTAAAAAAATGTAAGGAGATGTAAGAATATGTAAGGAGCTGTAAGGAGATGTAAGAAGATGTAAGGAGCTGTAAGGAGATGTAAGGAGCTATAAGGAGATGTAAACTCTTAGCGAAATCCTAAAAAACGCGAAATAGAAATGGACCTAAATTGTTAGCAGATAACTATTTAGAAGAGTAGTTAAAATAAATATGTCTGCTACATTTAGCATTTGGGTTAACTGATTAATGTAGATTGACAAGGGTAAGATAATTTCCAAAGATATAAATTTCAAAGGACATTTTTGGTCAAGAAAACATAAAACACTTTTTTTTAATGCCAAAAGTTAATATTATTAACTTTTCAAAAATACTGCCTGAAATGCTAAGTGCTACTTGATACGCTAGTTCAAATACTAAAAGTTGACTAATTAGTTAATTGACTTAATCAAAATACTAAACGCTACTCAGAACGCCATTGCAAAACACAACCTTTATAACCAATAATGCAAGTAGCGGTTGCGAAAATCAACTAATGAGAGCAATGGTACATCACATTCCAAAATTGTTGATCGTATTCAACAGTGCGTACTTTTGACCAAATCTCAAAAGGTTTTATTTAACACTGTCTACTCATATGTAAAGATGCCATAATCAACCCCTACTATATTAAAAACTTCATTGTTGTAAGCTAATGTGCCTGTAAGCTGTAAGGTACTTTGTGATCCCCCCCCCCCCCGCCCCGCGCCCCGGCCCCCAAAACAAACAACAAGGGGATCCGTATATTATCAAACTCATGATTTGCACGTTGGAAGAACCATCAACTATATATGGGCTGTCTTCAGAGCGACTTCAATCAAACCGCCTCTCACAATTGAGCCTTCGCCCAAGTTACAAATTTACAACAGCAAGAACAGTGAATCCAGTATATATAAGTCCATTCTGCCTTCTCATCATCGCAAATAGATACATAGCTGTGTCTTCTCATCATCGCCAATAGATACATAGCATCAGAAGTTTTGCGGATAAAAAGATCGTTCTAGAGCAATATGAACATTGAGAGAACTCTAAGGGCAACGAAAATTCTGTGTTCTCGGTCTAATTTCACAACTTGTGAGAACCTACAATGTTCGTGTAGCTAGTTTGGTGACAGAAGAAGAGGACACCGAAAAGCAACACACAAAGTCTGAATGCACCCACTGCCACCGCATGCAGACTGCTTCTGCTTCTATAGACCCCTGCAGCAATCAGACGAAATAATATGAGCTAACATTTTCACTTATCAACCATCATTAAACTTATTTGAGTGAAGATGCATTTCTGCAGCCACCGATGCAAACGTGTGTGCTGTAAAGCTCGGAAGCAAGGAGGAGTAGGTTTGGTATGCTAAAGACCAATATAGCAATTGACAGCCAATCTGCTGAAAGCCTTGCCCAAATATATGAGAGAAGATTCCAGTATCTTGTTGATCCATAGGAAATGTACTACAAATCTAATTCTTGAATTCTAACAGTTCTCTACCAAATTGAAGTGTTAGCTGACACTCACTCATGATGTCTCTAATAGGAAAGAAGAATATACAGAATAGAGGCAATATCAATATTTAGAACGTCAGAATCTCTGTTGAAGCCGAGGGACTAGTTTTGTCATGGAAGTTTACGAAGGAAAAGGGATCAGAAGATTAGACGGATTGTACAGAGAATTCGAATGAAACTCTCCAATTACATCCACTACATAGAATTATATGCCTGTACTCCTACAGTAGTACAGTGAGACAGGATTCACGTCCAGAGATAAGCCCCAGTCCATGCCTATTTGCTACTCCTGTTGAAATAAAAACCCTCCTACCATGTCTTTTGTGAACTCTCTTTAGAGTTTAGACATAAAAAGCCCTAGTACCTGCACAGAAATCACACAGAAGAGGCCTTCGAAGATGTAAAAGAAAGAGGCAGTTGCTCAGTGGAAACACCTATGTCAGTTACTCATATCAGAACCCCATTTACGTAAGTAAGAAACTAAGAACTAAGAAGCATAAGATATGTATCTTAACACGTGTACCATTGGTACTTGAGTGACACATGGTCCATTGTTTTCTATCTGTAAACTTAGCGATGGCCTAGTCCACAAAGATAGGCTAGGGAGGTTAGCATTGATATGCAGTTAATAAACTGTCAGAACTATCATAACATGACCTCCATACAAAATAGATTAATGGTACCCCAAAGAATAACATAATTCTAAAACAGCAATTCAGGCCATGCACCCACGCTCACAGGCACTCATGGTGATAATGAAAAGAAGTTACAGAGAAGAAAATTGTGAAGACAAAAGGAATTAACATTAACTTATGACTTCAACTGGAGAATAAGGATAAGCTCAAAACACGTATATCTTGTTTGCCATGTGCTAAAGTTGGAACCACAATGGGTTGCAAACACCAGAGATGCTCTAAATTCTACACAATGCACTACACCCCCCCCCCCCCCGCCCCCGGGTACTTGTTTGCAATGCACATTATAACTACAAAAATTGCCATGCCCAGCACTTGAGCACGCATGCATACTGGACTACATTGCGCCTCAATCTAGGCAATCCAGCATGTGTCTTCCCATCAACAAACCCTTTCTCTTTCTTTCATAGTTGTGGACCGAGTAGACGGTAAACAACCCCCTGAATTTACCTCTTCTTTTTTTTGGGGGGGGGGGGGGGGATGGTTCTGTGATAGCATGTGGGGTCAAATAATTTGAAATTCAAATTTAATCCAAGCCACCAAAGATGCTAGCGTATATCCAATGGTCAGGACCAATTTAATCCCAAATTTTGCCACACAGCCAGATTCAGTAACCATGACAAAAAGAGAACTGGAACTAACTACGACTGGATTCAACTGTCAACTTTTGAAAAATATCCTAGATAAAGAGTGATTCCAAAAAAATCAGTAATGATAATCATGAGGGCAGCACAACCCTCCTAATCGGCCTAAAACAGTTATGGAAAATGAGATGGGGGGAGCTAGATAAGGAGACACACGTCCTCTATTCCAATTAAAAGGCATTCAAACAGTACTCACTGTCGCCTTTGCTCCCATCCCTTTCTCATGGTCGATTGTTTATTAGGGCATTGAGAATCTACTCATCCTAATTATCCTTTAATTGTATGTTGGAAACAATTCTGCACTTGTGTTACAAAAGGCAGGACCAAACCAAGTCCTCAACTCAGTGATGACTGATGATTGATGATCCCAACTCTAGATTATTTACTGCCCGTTTTCCCTTTATGTGCAGATAACATACAATGCTGCAAATCAAGAAGATTTCTTCTTCACGTTCCTAATCTTCCAACATACGCATGATGCACTCTCACAGCATAATAAGCAACAGTATGCATTCAAATTAGTAGTTAAGCCCACCAAATCTTTCACGCATTCTAATTGCTATGCAACACCACAAAAAGATGCAATGATAATTGCAATGATTCATGAATGGCAAACAATACCAACTTTGTTTGATAAAATTTTAAGATTGTATACTACCCAATAACGAGATAACCTCAAAATCAACTCCATCCCAAGCGACATATAACAATCCACACAGGCAAAACATCACAATATACACCCAATTCAACACTGAACGAACCAAATTCAAATAAATTAAGCATAACATACCTAACTTTCTTGATAAGAATGGACTTGAGCTTGCGAGCGAGGTCCTGAGACTTTATCTTACGCTGGAGAGCCTTGCGAGCTAAGATGCGTTTCTCGGAGTTCTTGATGTGGTGAGTTTGCTCGGTGTTAATCAGGCGTTCGATGCCACTCGACCGCATCTTCCTCTGCATGAATGTCAGAGCTTGTTCCAGATTCCCGTTCATTACTTTCACTCGTATCCCCCGCCATTGTTGCAAGGCGGAACTCGGCCGCTTCAGTAAACTCGCCACGTGAGTCACCGCCAAGTTCATTTCTCCCTCAGTAAGTGTTGGGGTTTCGGGGGTGGGGTGGGGGATCTGCCGCCGCTGGCGGCCGCGAGGTCAGAGTAGAGAGAACGTCGATATCGGTTGAATGGGGAGAGCCCGGCCCAAAACGTGATTAGTTGGTCGAACATTACAGCTATTTATACGGGCATGATCTGACCTTTTTAAGAGCCCATCTTCGAATGCCTCATCCTCAACCTTTTTCTTAAAAATTTTAATTTTTTCAACCTTAGCATGAGAAGTAAGGTACCTGAAATAAAGCATCATTAACAAAATCAAAAGATAAAAACAAGTCAAGGCAGACTTATCAACATTAACTAATGGTCTTATTTAGCAAATAACTATTAGTTGTTAGTTGATTAAGTTAACTGTTTATATTAGCTATTTAAACTAGTTGTTTTTAGAAAAAATGTTTGATAAAAATTAGCTATTTCTAAAAAATATTTTGGCAAATTTTCATTTATTTCCTTATTTATGAATTAGTTTTTAATGAGGTGTTTGTAATTTGTTCAAACTTATGGACAATTATATCATTTCCACAAAAAAAACTCTTCTCAAAATGTTAATGAGAATAACTTGTTCAAAAAGAGTTTTTTTGAGTCAAACAGTTGTTATAAACAGCTCTTTACCAAGCACTCATTAGCTGTTTGACTTGATCAAAATAGTTAAAATCCTCCCACACAGCTTTTTTTTTTTTCTTTCCAAATAGTTGTTGTTACCAAACACCCCCAATGTGTTTTTTAGAAGATGATAGGGTGCTTTCTTGGTTGAAAGAGTGGAGCGGATAAAGAATGGTAACGACGATAAACAATACTAATTTGAAATGAATGTTATCTTTTCGAAATATATTGTGTCTCTTTGTGTATGGGGAAACAAGTAGTAAGGCAGACCCACTAGCTCCTTATTTTAGGATAGTCCAATGGATTTATAACATATTGAATATAAGTTTTGTGGCATACTATTCAAAGAAATTTGAACCATCAGGCATCAGCCCCACTATTTATTCATTAAGGAAATAAAAGGTTTTCGCCTAAAGCTTGAATCTTGATGGAGAGCATGAAAGACGGAGTGAGAACAAACTAGGATGGTATCACTTTGTCATTTAAAAAAGCTCTAATCCTTATCAACTGAGTCATCAATTATTAACGTATTAAAGTGTATTATAAATCGAGCCATCTAAAAATTAAATGTGAACATCATCTCTAGTTATGTTCATTGAGGGTGGTTGTACTTTTCACATTACTTATATGATGATAACCAAAAGTAAAAAAGAAAATATAATTGCACAATTAATGTTAAAAATCTTCAACAACGGGGAGTGTGGGAGATGCAAATGAAATTTGGATCCGAATAATTGCAGATTCAACCCACAGCAACCAGAACGAAGAGACTCAGACAAGGGCACCCACAGTGGTAGAGGAAGAGGGCCTGCGAGAGAGAGAGAGTTGAGCTCCCCATTGTAGAAGGTGGCGTCGCAGTGACTTGCCCAGTTCCCACTGGCTTCGAGAGTCCCAACTCCATGGCCGCTGAGCTGAGAGAGCTCCGCCACTCCAGCTCCACCGGAAGCAGAGCCTCTTCCTCCCCTCGCAAGCAGCGAGACGACGACGTTTCCCCCCTCCTTTCCGACTCCGACATCAATGGCGGCCGCCACCAGCGCGACCGACCCTTCTGGGCCCACATCTTCTTCGATGATTCTAGGGCTTCCCCTCATCCTTCCAAGCTCTCCCTCTTCTTGATCATCGCTCTTGTTGTTGCTGGATTCGTCTCCGTTTCTTCCATCATTAGTCGACTGGTCAGTCTTTCTTCATGATTGATCCCTGATTTGATTGTTGAAATCGATTTGGATTTTGTTTTTGTTTGAGGTTGCTGCTTAAATTCATCGAAAATTTCGTAATCTGGGATGGGGTTGGAATTCAATGGGAATGTTTGATGTGATAATGCAAGATTTAGCTTTTAATTTGGTGGATTAGAGGACTTTACGTGGGCCTGTTAATTCCTCTTATTATTAAGATTGAGAGCTTAATCTCATCTTCGATCTTGTTTTCTGGGTTTGTAACCATTTTGTTATCGTCATTTTGTTCTGAATTTGGGCATTTTGATGATTGAAAAAAGTTGCTTATTTTTTTACCCCCACGCATAAGTAGGATATCGGTGTTAGGATTTAGTCTTTGTCTTGATGTTTGAGGATTTGATCTGAGCTGCGATGTTAACTTTTGATCTTGATCGTCAGAATGCCCCTTACTTGTGCAAAAAGGATGGTATTACTCTTCATTGTCCTCGGGTTAGTTCGTTTGAGCTGTTAAACCTCACATTATTTCTCTTCCTGTTGATTTGGTATGTTTGTCACCATCATTGGCTGTGACATGTCTTCGGTATGCAGGTCAAGGAGGAACCGTCACTCTGGGAGAATCCATATTCAGCCACTACATCTTGGAAGCCTTGTGCTGAGCGTCGTAATCATGGATTGTCAGGTTAAAGTAAAAAAATATGTAGAGAAGTGTTTCCCAACTTGTTGCACTTTGTAAGCAATCTGTTGTTTAAAGTTTTATATGTCGTCTCACAATGTTTTGATGCATGAAATGCATACAATACACATTAGTTCCCAGAAGCGCTGTTGTTGTCGGTGGTGGTGGGATGATGGTCTTGTGCTAATGGCCATCCATCTCTCAAATGGATTTGGGCTATGTCGTTTGTTTGTCCGCACTATGTGCCAGAACTGGTGTTCGCTTTACTGTGATTCAGTTCGTCCTCCACCCATAGATCCTTAAATGCAGAAATTGATTTGTGATTTGTGAATGTTGCCTTCTTTTACTAGGGCCGATTAAATGTTTTCTCCTATTGCCCCCCCCCCCCAATCTAACGGTACTCTTGATACTTGCAGAACTTCCTGGAGAGAATGAAACAAATGGATATATATTTATTCATGCTGAGGGAGGTCTGAATCAGCAAAGAATTGCTGTATGATCCTTGTTCTCCTCTCTGTAATTTTGAAAGGATTGCTTGAAAGCGATGGATCCTGTAAAACTTGACCTCTTGCAGATTATGTGTTTTAGCTATTGAATGAGTATTAGTTCATCTAAAATAATAAAGCTGATAGTGGATCTTGAATTGTTATGAAAGCACCTGTGTTTGTGCAGCTGCTATGTGAATCCTTCATGCTTTTGGTTTTCTGTATTTTCAAAGTATCTGAATTTGTAATACCTGTGTGCCATGCAACAATTTATGTATGGCGTATTGATTTTCTAACAGATATGCAATGCTGTGGCGGTGGCCAAATTAATGAATGCCACACTTATTTTGCCAGTATTGAAGCAGGATCAAATCTGGAAAGACCAAACGTGAGGCCTCTTTTCACTGCTTGTCGCCACCTTATTTATTTACTAACTGTTATCTGCTGTGTACACAAGCAAATGCTTTGAGCATGCTATCGTGTAGCAATTTTCCATAGTGATGAAAGCGAACTGCTGATGTTCTTACAGCTATCACAGCTTTGGCATTCATGTGAATTAGGCTTTGCGAGAAAATGCGACAATTAACAGCCAAATTAGCTTGGCTGGTTTTATTTTGTAAGGGCAGGCTTACAGAGTGTTGTGTTGTACTGTTTGATTTTATTCTATTTTATTGTACTTGTCTTACGGATGGGTCATGCGATTTGCTAAAAGTTCCATATATGAAATGACTATTCTTGTTCTGCAGGAAATTTGAGGACATATTTGATGTGGATCATTTCATTGACTATTTGAAGGATGATGTTCGAATTGTTCGTGATATTCCGGAGTGGTTTTCTGATAAATCTGAGTTATTCACAAGCATAAGGTTTGATGTCTTTACTTCAGGTTTCATCCAGTGTTAATAGAAATAGTTGAGTACCATGTATTGGAGATTTTCTACTCTTGATGGCACAGTAGATGTCCGCATGAGCCAGATCAGAACTCTCTCCCTGGCTTGGAGTAGGCCCTTCATTATATTTGCTTTCCTCTTTTGAATGGTTTTTTTTTTGGGTTTTTTTTTCAATCATATGTTTCATTGGCGAATGCCTTTTCCTCTCCTTTTTCTATTTACTGACTCTATAATGTATGATAGACGGACTGTAAAGAATATTCCAAAATATGCTTCGGCCGAGTTCTACATCGACAATGTTCTGCCTCGTATCAAGGAGAAGAAGATAATGGCTTTGAAACCCTTTGTTGACAGACTTGGGTAAGCTGTGGCTTATGTAGATATGTTGCCTCTCAGAAACACCTAGATCTCCCCATATGAATACTTTGCTTGCTCTTTCTCCAGGTATGATAATGTTCCTCCAGAAATCAACAGGTTAAGGTGTAGGGTGAATTACCATGCTCTGAAATTCCTTCCTGAGATTGAGCAGATGGCTGATCTGCTGGCTTCGAGAATGAGAAACCGCACTGCAAGTTCAAATCCCTACATGTAAGTGAATATGACATCTGAGCTTCTTGAGCTTTGGGTAAATGAATTTCTATCTTCCTGATTGCTCTGTCAATAATATTTGGAGTTCCATTTGAACAGGGCTCTTCATCTTAGATTTGAAAAGGGTATGGTGGGTCTATCGTTCTGTGATTTTGTTGGGACCAGAGAAGAGAAAGCTAAAATGGCAGAGTACAGAAAGAAGGAATGGCCAAGACGTTACAAGGTTCTTTTAAGTGAAACTGATCCTTCTGTTGACATTGCATGCTCACAAAGCTTGAACTCTTGCTATACTTGATCTCTCTTAGATAAGGAAAGGGATGCTCGAAACACTCATTTTTGTCTCTTTTGTCGTTCTCACTGCAGAATGGTTCCCATTTATGGCAATTGGCTCTACAGAAGCGGAAAGAAGGTCGATGTCCCCTTGAACCTGGGGAAGTGGCTGTAATTCTGCGTGCTATGGGCTATCCTAAGGAGACCCAAATATATGTTGCCTCTGGCCAGGTCTATGGTGGGCAGAATCGGATGGCACCCCTTAGGAACATGTTTCCTAACCTGGTGAGTACCCCCCCCTGCCCTGGGAATTTTACTTTAGTTACCCTTCCTGCAATAGCAACAACCACCTTGTACGGAGCATGTCATTAGTACTTAGTAGGGTCTGCTAAAATCCAGATGTAGCTAGTCTTATCTTTGTCAAGATGCCCCTGAAAAAGCTTTTGAAATCATTTTCCATTATATCATGGATTGCCATGGATGTTGTGTATATAGCTCGAATGTTTAACTGCATCTCGAAACAGGTAACAAAGGAGGAGTTGGCAACCAAGGAGGAGCTGGATAGCTTCAAAAAGCACGTCACAAGCCTGGCAGCACTTGACTTCTTGGTCTGCCTGAAATCTGATGTATTTGTAATGACTCATGGTGGCAACTTTGCCAAGCTCATCATCGGATACCGTAGATACATGGGCCATAGACTGAAGTCTATAAAGCCCGACAAGGGCCTCATGTCCAAATCCTTCGGAGACCCTTACATGGGTTGGGCCACATTTGTCGAGGATGTTGTGTTGACCCACCAAACAAGGACCGGGTTGCCGGAGGAAACCTTCCCTAACTATGATCTCTGGGAAAACCCTTTAACACCTTGCATGTGTAGGGCATAACTCATAAGTGCTGATAATGTATGAAAACTTCAAAGTCAGATCCTAGCAGTTGAAGTTTTGTGTAGGAGAGTTGTGATAAGAGCGTTCTTGTGTTAGATTTAGGTGATGTTATTTGTAAATTAACTGAAATACGAAGGCCAATATGCCCCACATTTTTTCTACTTGCGTATTTGTGCGCATCAGTTTGTGTTGGTGTTTTTGAATTTATTACTGCTAGTTATTTACCTTCTAATTCATCTGTTTATTTACCTTCTAGGGTGAATTACCATTGATCCAACAATTTCCTTCAAATGCTTGCTCTACATCAATATATACGGGCCTGTTCTATTTCGCGTTTTAGATAGATAGATAGATACAAGGAG
>JACYFF010003369.1:92195165-92220042 GCA_017589665.1 Selenicereus undatus | reverse complement strand
CTTTCGGAGTATTTGGCAAACAATTTTTTGAACTTTTTAGCCAAAAAATTTTTTTTTGATCAAAATTAAGTGTTTGACCAAGTGATTACAAATAAATTGTTATTCACTGGAGAATAATATGGGGTTTTTAGAGAGAGAGAAAGAGAAAGAGAATTTTGGAATGAATTAAGTTGCTAAACCAATTGAATCCCAATCATAGGGGACAGATGAATATATTGACTGCAAATCAATCACACCAATAAACTCTATCTATCTCAGTCGTTGCTTTTTTTTTTTAATCATTTCATACCCTTTTCCTCTCCAAATTGAATAACAATATGAGAGATCTTTGGAATTAGCTTTTTGCCATGATCAGAAAGTCTCGAATAATTAAAATCAAGGCATACCCAACATATTTTTTCACCGGAAACCCTCAAAAAACTCAAAAAGACAGGAAAATTCAGAGTGTCTATTAAACCCAGAAACCTCCATTTTTTCTTGAAACACAGAAAAACCCAGAAACATAACAAAATGATTATTTTGCCCATAAATCAAAGTCTGGTTATTTACTTACCAATAAGAACTACAGGGATTAAAATGAAGATGAAAAGTCATGAAGCAGAAATTAAATGCAGCAAAGTCAGTTATTTTATAGACCGGGAAATTTGGGTTGTAGGCAAAAAAATAATCCCAGTATTCAACCGCCTCATTCATAACTCGTATGTTGATTCTTGTTGGTTTTTTTTAAAATTATTTTGTTTAATAAATTACTAATGTATTTAGAGAGAGAAAGAGTAAATTGCTTTGAATGACTGAATCAACTACCATTCTTCATTCATGACAAAAAAACATACTACACCAGGAAGTAAACATACTGAGTGCTTCAACATCAGAATTTCAGTAATTAGATATCCTACAGTCTACAAATGCTCCAGCAACCCCATCCCCCCCCCCCCCCCACCCCCTAAAGGGTAAAAAGAAAGAAAAGGTGACCCATTTCCGTCAAAAGGGAATAAATTGAACGCAACAAATAACCATTTCCCTCAAAAGATCAAACCCATAATCAAGAAATCAGAGAATTAATCAAATCAAATAATCAACATCAAAAACCAGAACTCAAAACATCAAACCCAGAATCAAGAAATCATAGAATTAATCAAATCAAATAATCAACATCAGAAGCCAGAAGCATCAAACAAAACCCCCTCCCAATAGGGTTTTACATCAATAATTAGCCTGATGGGAATAGACAACAAATTCTACAAATCCAATACCTAATGTTGGAGGAGATTGAGGTGGAAATACAGGCTCTGGAAGATTAGCTCCAATGTATCCTGCAACAGCAATGACCGAAGTTGGCAAATTGGCCCAGGAAGATCCACCGATTCAAAACTTAAAAAGGGCTTAAAGTAAAAGAAACAAATACTGTGGAATCCAAAAAAGAAAAGAAGGAATCCTTCTGCAGACTCAAATTAGCCTATTGAGAAGAGACCACAAATTTTGAAAAACCAATACCTAACGTTGGAGGAGATTGATGTTGAAATATAGGCTTGAAAAGATTAGATCCAATATATCCTGCAACTCAAAAATTCAAAAACTTATACAATGAATAAAATTACCACAAAATTATAAATGATGAACAATGAATAAATCAAAAGTTGTAAGCTTTTTTCAATTTGATTATGTTTACCTAGGAAGATCGGGACGCTTGGAAAAATATATGTTTAATAATCCAATTGATGGGTTGCATACAATATAGGAGATGCAAGAGGAGGCTATAAGATAGGTGTGAGATTGTGGGACTTGACAGTCTTTTAAAAACAAAACAACAATGTCGTATAAGAGGAACGTGAGCAATGGGCGGTTACTAATTCGTAAGTGTGTAGGAGAGATGTGGGGGCCAAGTTTGCAAGTGCCTAGGAGTCTTGCCGAGCTGGAAACCGGACTATAAGTGATTAAGAATTTTTTTTAAATAAAAAATAAATTAACATACAGATTATGTTGAACTAAAATATAAATGCTTGCAACTGATTTAGAGATTATGATGAGCTAAAACATAAATTCTAGCAAATGATTTCAAATGCCTTTGCCGCTCAAACTGCCAAACCGAGAGCCTTATGGAGATTATCCCTGGATTAGAGCAAATACCTTCTTGAGCATAGTTCTACCCTGCGTTGCCCTCGGTTTTTGCACTGCATTGGCTAACAAATTAACGGTCGGTGGGTGGTGCGTGGCTGACGGTCAGTGGCAAATCCGATGGTACCACCATTTTCGCAGCTACAAACCCTCTCTCTACCCCTCATTCGCAAATCGAGTGTGGTCGACAGTGGATCTGGAAATCACCAAAATATTGAACCCCATAAGAAAAGAGCGAAAATCCAGAAAGGGGATGAATAACTATTAACAAAAACATATTAATGAAATGTATAAAAGAAATAGGGGCAATTGTTGGTTTAAATCTGGGGTTCACAGATTCATCATGCCACCTTCCCCAGCCTCAAGGAGGTCGTCAGCGCCAAACCGAAGAGAAAAAGATGACCCTTTCCGAGTTCAACACTCTCGCCTCCGGGCCATCGGGCTCCATCGGATCCACCCGTTTGACCCCCGCTGAGATGCTCCAGCTTCCCACCGGACCCAAGCAGCGCTCCCCTGATGAATACGCAGGCGGGTCCCGCCTCGGAGGCGGGTTTTCCAATTACGGCGATGACCGCCGGGGCCCACGTCGCGGCGGATTCGACGACGACCGGAGGGGCCCTCGTCGGGGCTCCGATTTCGACGCTCCCCCACCTCCCCCTTCTCGGGCTGACGAAGTCGACAATTGGGCTGCTGGGAAACGGGCCGTCCCTCCTCCTGATACGGGTCGGAGCTCCTCTCGGTATGGATCACTGGGTGGTGGGTCGAGGGCTGATGATGTCGACAATTGGAACTTCGGGAAGAAACCAACGGCTGCTCCGCCGCCGACGAGATCCAGCACGTTTGGGTCAAGCTTTCGTGAATCGGGGTCTGATTGGAGGAGGGGTGATTCGAGAGAGAGAGAAGAAACGGGTCGACCCAGGTTGGTTTTGGATCCGCCAAGTCGAGGCGGGGCGAATGAGGGTGAGGGTCCGGCGGTTCTGAAGACGGAGAAGGCGAACCCATTTGGGGCAGCCAGGCCTAGAGAGGAGGTGTTGGCTGAGAAGGGTTTGGATTGGAAGAAATTGGATTTGGAGATTGAGGTTAAGAAGGCTAGCAGCAGGCCCACCAGCTCTCAAGGGAGTAGGCCTACTAGTTCTCAGTCAAATCGGTCCGAAAGTTTGGGGTTAGGATCAGGGTCGGAGCCGACGGTCAAGCCGAGGCCAAAGGTGAACCCTTTTGGAGATGCAAAGCCCAGAGAGGTTTTGCTGGAAGAGAAAGGTTTGGATTGGAGGAAGATTGATCTTGAATTGGAGCATCGACGTGTCAATAGGTTCGTGATTTGGTTGCCTTCTGTTGAATTCTGATTTTATGTGTTCACTTGAATTGGCTGTATTGTGCTTAAGTATTGATGCGCTGAACATGGTGCTGTCCAAGGAAGTACTTGGGCTAATGGATAATTGATGATCTCCATTTCGTGCGTTCCATGCTTAAAATGCAAAATGTGGCTTAAATTTTGAACATTTAAGTGACTAATTGGGGAGCGGAAAATTGGACCCAAGGGAAGAAGTTCACTTTTGGTACTCAACAGAATAGCCCTTGTAATGAAGAATATGAAAGCTTTGCCCTTTTATTTATGTGGGCATATCCTAGTATTGGTGCATTCATAGTGCTAGCGGCGTGTTGATATAAGTTGGTAAAGAATCATTAGTTGGAGCAATGTTTAGTTCCACTACATATATTCAACCTGCTTGTTTTGTGCTTATGGTGCTGGTTAGTTTTTGATCTATATGGCTGAATAAGTGAATAACCTAGGAATATGGTTGATTCACATGAGAACAGAGGATTTTAGGGTGCTGGTTTTACTGGCTCTGGTGACCCGAAGAGAAGGCTTTGCTTAGAATTTTGCCTCTAAGACCGAGTGCCTTGGGTTTTAATTTGTGTTATTTGATACAACCTGCCAACTCAATTGTCTGGAGTTTTTTTGTTTTCGCCAGATTCATTATTCTGTAGCTATCACGGCTTGTGGGGCCAGGGAAGTTGAAATTTTATTTAAGTTTTGGCTGCCAAATCATGAGGGGACTGTTGTATTGTATACACATATAGGTGGGGTGACAAAATGTGCCTACTTGAGCATTGATCAACATGGTTGATGGGTGCACCTTTTCTAGTTTTCACTAGGAATATGTACCTTTTAGTATCTCGCACATACATGGCCATTTAAATGGCTGCTACTGAAGATGATGAGAGCTTGGGGTTGGTCAGCAATTGTGGTCACTTGTGTGTACTCTTGACCCTGCTAAGATTGTTCCTGATGGAGGACTCTTTCTAGAACCACAGAAAGAGTACTAGGTAACTAGGTTGCTAGGATAGACTAAATTCTTCTCTGTCGTGCCTCCTAGTCAACTGGATGTTTGTGTGATTTCTTTTCAACTACAAGCCTAGGTTTTGGCACTGTTGCTCTCGCCATAGTCTATCTGATGAAACTCCAAGACAATTTATCATCAACTTCATCAACTCCTTCACCACTTGACCACCCAAGATTTGGAAATGGAATAGTAAGCTGGATTAAAGCTTAAAATTTTTGTTCACTCTTCAAGATTTGACAAGTCATATCAGATAATGACATTGTAAACAGACTCTATATATCCAGCTGCAGCATTCTCCCCGAGATGTTAATGATCATCTCATACCTTTTGAAAGAATGTTCATACTTTCTCTTCCCATACTACCCAATTTGTTCATGAAGGGTAGATCCCTTTGGGTAGCGGGTAGCAGATAGCCTAGGGTATGGCTCTTGGCTTTTGCAAGAGAGACCAAGGTTCAATTCTTCCTAGGTTTTTGTGTGTGCGCACGTGTGCGTGCGTGTGCGTGTGTGTGTGTGTGAAATTTATCTATCAAACAACTTTTTTGTCCATGAAGGGTAATTCATACTGTTTGAAAATCTCCTTTTTGTTTTCTTCACAATTTGTTTATCTCATTTTATTAGACGATATGGCTCATTGCAAACCAATGAAAATGTGTGAGGAACTGTACATCATGCATGGTCAATTCAGTCAAGAAACTGAAAAGGATTGAATATTGTTCATCTTTATGGTCTTATATACGCTGCTGATTGAGAAAATATGCAATTTATTTTTCACTTTTCTCACTAACGCTTGTTTGTTCCATTTGTTTACGAGGTGTTTTTGTTTTTACATTTGCAATGTCACTATTCTTCCATCGAGGGATAATATCTTGCTCAATATGAGTTTCTTAAGCTCACCAACTGGGTAGGCTAGGGTAATGATAGTTTGGTCTGTTATATGAAAGATCATTTACTTGAAATGACTGAACAGTGGGGATCACAATGAGCAGATATATTGTTCTTCAGAGAAGGCATGGTATCTCACATGGGTTTTTGGGACTCAGTTTGATGATCCAAAAGAGCCTTCTGTGAAATCTGTGGGTATCTCAAAGGATTTCTCATAGTAAGCCTATAAGTATGGGCTGCATGGGAGAAAAACTTGACAATATCATAGCTCTCTTGTAGATGTGTCAGATGTTGGATTTTGGTGACTCTGTTAGCCTTACTGCGCAAGTTATAAGCATATTTTGTTGGAACTAAGATTTGTCTTATGTTCTTCCAGCTTACTGTGTCTGTTTTAACCCTGGTGCAGGCCTGAAACGGAGCAAGAAAAGGCACTGAAGGATGAAATTGAAAATCTAAAGAAGGAACTGGAGAAAGAATCTGGTGGTGATGTTTCACAGGGCTCTGGAGGTGAACAAGCACGCTTACATGATCTAATACAAAGTAAGGAGAAAGAGTTGGAGGCTTTGATAAGGGAACTGGACGGCAAAGTCCGGTTTGGTCAGAAAGCTGTTGAAAGACCTGGCTCTGGAGCTGGGAGGTTTACGGGTTTCCCTGAGCGACCGCCTTCCCAGTCTGCTGGCGAAAGGCCTGGCTCTAGGCCCGGCTCTGGAGCTGGCAGGTTTATGAGTTTCTCTGAGAGACCTTCTCAATCTGGCTCTTTTGATGATGTCCGAGGTCCAGAAACAATGGACAGGCCCCGTTCACGTGGCACTGCAGACGTATGGACAAGACCCGGCGAAGACAGAAGAGGGAGTTTCCAAGGTGGCAGAGATAGAGGATTCCTGGGCAATAGAGACTTTGACAGGTAATATTTCTCCTGAATTTACCTGCAAGCATATGAGATGTCTGTTTATATACACTACTTCTGTATTCAACAATTTATGCCTTGCTACTTGCTAGACAGGTTTATGGCTTGTTCTAGCCTTCTAGGTAGGTTGTGTGCTTCCTAATTTAGTTGTGTGCACCATTTAGGAATTCTATATGCATATTTGTGTTTAAATATGCTTGAAGCATGTGGTTTGACCATTCACTGATATTCAGTTGTGTCAATGCCCTGCATCTTGACATAGACCAAAATTTTTTGAGTATCATCTGTGCTTTTTCCAGATTATTATTGGGATTGGTGGAAGTGTGATGAATACTATATTTTGCAACGTTTGGTTGGAAGTCTGCTTTTGGTGCTCAAAATTCTGTTAGCCACATGTATTTCGACTTGTTTGCATGCAGTAAGCTGCGCGCCCCCCCCCCCACCCAAATAAAAGCGTGCCTGATGGTGACCTTCAATAATATGCTAGATCTGATCACACTGAAAATAGAATCAGGGCATTTTGCATGACCTCCTTGCTTGTCTGATTGCGTGATTAGCTTGGTTTTTATTCTGGACGACTGGACCATTTGTCGCACTTCATGTATATTCCAATCCCTTAATAGTTACCTTTGTCGTTGCTTCTATCCATGTTGTCTCCTTTTTAGTGACCTGTGTTGGCAATATTATACATCAAGAGGGCAGTTTAGTGGCATTTGACCCACATCCTGCCGAGGAAATGGAGGGTTCCAACTGTACTAAGGGCATATGGGAGGAGGGGGATGTTTCTTCCCTTTCTTCCTCAAATACCCTTTCCCACCAGGGCATCCCCTTTCATGGTTGGACCAGATTACCACATTAACAAGCCCCCCCCCCCCCCCAAAAAAAAGGAAACAGAAAGGAAAATTGGCAATAGAAAGGGAACAAAAGCAGACTCTCAACCAAACGTAGCAAAGTATAGTATTCGTCACACTTCCACCACTACTGCTTCCTCAAACCCAAATATCAGCAGAAATCCAGATGCAGTATCCTCTCACATTACGTCAAGGTGCAGGGTAGAAGGTTAGGGGCAGAAGATAACAAACTGAAGAGAGGCCAATCCCAATAAAATGTTTTCACAAAATCCTTTGTTGTGGGACTCTTAGAATCAGCCTCTCTACAGGCAGGGATGCCTGTAGAGGTAAGGTTGCCTACATCTGGATCTCCCCAGACCCACGAAAGCGGGACCTGCATGGGAGGTGGTGTTGTAGTCTTAAGTAATCGTAGATTTTAAATGGTTGAAAGCAACTGTAGATAGTTTTTTTGTTTTTAGGCAAAGAACCTGATTAAGTTAGCTGTCTTTTCTTTTTGGTTTTGGGAGAGGGGAAGAACAGGGGAAACTTGCTAATAATGGTGTGTGCACTCGCCTTTGAATGGCGAGTCTTGACCACTTTGCCCAAATTGTCTAACATAACCTGTGGTTGTGGGAATGATTGTGCCAACAGAGTCAAGTCAGCATTACAATCGTATTCATATTCTTGAGCGTTCTAGACAAACTTTGATTTAATTGATGATGTTTAAGTAGGATTGTTTAGATCACCCTGTCATTATCAATGCAGAATGACCTGCTGGTTCCCACCCCTCTTGCTTTTGCCTGAATCAGCGCAGCATACAGCACTTCATGCAAGAGTTTTGCTTGTGTATTGTCACTGCTATGTAATAAGCTTTATCTTCATGAGTTGCTGATCACCCCCCCTTGTTTTGTGTTGATTTTGCAGGTCTAGAGCAAAAGAGAGATGGTGATGGATTTTCTTTTTATTTTGTTGTTTTTTTTTGGAAAAAAAAAAAACCAAACCTCAGTGTGGATTCTTCAGGCAATCTCTTTTTGACAATCGGCAAGAAGTAGAAAATAATATTTTGTTTAACTATTATTCCTGGAACAAATACTCTACAGTCTAGTTCAACTTCTGCAGCTGATGAGGTCGTGATCATGAACTGTTTGTGAATTTTGATAGTAGCTTGTAAAATCGCCATTCTTTCGGGGCTGTGACTGTGTTGAGCCAAGGATCTTGTATTGTTGTTACACTGGAAAATGTTGAGATCAATGGAATGTTATCTTAATCTTCTCCAACTGTATTTTTGAAGGACCTTTTTACTCATATTCAATCTGCTTCACATTATTTCATCATGCTATGACGGTTTTCCAGCTTCAAATGTGTTCTTCATGGCTTGTGATTAATGGAGGGGTTGCAAAACTTCCCACGTATTTTTGATTTTGCATATGCTCTCGAATTCTCTTAAAGTTTAGCGGAAGATTTGAGTTGTTTGTAGAAACTCTCTTATTATGATTTTACGTATGTATTTCAAGCTGTTGGACTAACGCATGGGGGAAAAAAAAGCAACTATTTCCGATTTTGTTAAGCGAATTCAATTTTGTACAATGTTACAATGCACAGCACAGATTAGGCATCGAGCTGGGGTTGAACGGTTGATGCTTATAAAAGCACAAAGAATAAAGTGGATAAAACGACTCCACTGGGGATCGAACCCAGAATCTCTGGTTCCGTAGACCAGCGCCTTATCCATTGGGCCATGGAGTCGTTTGATTGGATGTGTGAGTTCTGCTCCCAGTAAAAATTTAAACTAAAAAGGAGAACTTAACGGCTCAGGATTGGATTGAGACTTCAAGAATATAAACGAAGTGAAGGATAATTGAATGGTTCATGAAATCTGTAGAAATTGATGAGTGTTGAATTTGCCATGCTTTCCCTTTCTCTTTGTAAAGTGATTATACTCTTGTTAGCTACTAGTATAACAATGTATATTTAAAAAAATTCACGTATTTAATTTATTTTAAAAATTAATAAGAAAGTTCATGAGTGACTCTAAAGTCACATCCAACTCATAAAAGTAAATAAATTTGAAACGTAATTAGTAAACTGATAACCAATTGAAGATGAATATTTTGTTTTTTGGTTTTTAACTTTTATTTTATCAAAGTCGAACTATTGTCGATCCATAATTACATAGAATTCTCTCATTACAGTTTTTTTTTAAAAAAAAAAACTTTGTTCACGGGACTCGAATTTAAGACTTGAAGGAAATAAGAGTCACATATCATAAGTTGGACAATGCAAAACTTAGTTTTGAATGATCCATTGATATATTCATGTCCAGCAATGACCCTACCAATCCCTTTGAAAAGGGCCTATCATAAGTTGAACCATCCATAGCTAGGAATTAGAAATGATTCTCTTCTCTCCCACAAACCATCCTTTTTTTTTTTTTTTCTTTCTTTCCCTCTTTTGTGGGATCCTGGTTTCCATTTTGAAGCCATTTAGAAAGTTTTGCTTGAAAAGCTTTTTGGTAATTTTTGTATTGAAAAAATGAGAGTGGTCTCTCTGTACTAACATGTTGACCAAGATTTGACCCATGCTTTTGGTCCCATTTGTCTCCCTTGTGAATCATGATGTTGATTTCCCATCTCCCTTCACATGTTTGTGTAGGTAGTGGAGCCCTTCCATTTCCATCACCACTTCCCTGGTTTTATTCCTACACTAGATAAGGTTGTTCACGATTTAAAGTTCCCTAAACAAAATCATCAATATTATTATGTGGTCTGTCTTGAATGAGATTGTCTGATCATAATACACTTGAAAAACATAGTAGAATATGTAAAAAGAATCTGACTAAAGAGTTCATCTTATCTAAGATAATCTTATGTGAAATACAACAATCTGTATCTTCATTTACTTCTACAAACAATCTTTCTTGCGATAAAACTAGCATAAAACATTTGAAAAGATTGATACTATAAAGAAAATTCAATCCACAATTCCCTAACCTGCCTGAGCATGTTCTAACTCTCATATCAAGATTCTAATTCCATGTGATGATGAATCATCGTTGAGCATTGTTCCTCTGCATCCAGACGTACCTCGTAGAATTTCTCAATTCAAATCATTTATCTCCATTTGAAGCTTCAAGATCTTCATTTCTTATGACAATCATGATCAAAATGAGCATAAATTATGCCCATTTATTATACTTTCCAAGCATAAAGAAAGAAGCAGAACTCTGATGCTCCATTACCCACACCATCCTCCCCTACTCGTCCACACACCGGATAATCTGCATGGATTGATGATGATGGCTTGAACAAAAACATACCATGCCTAGGACCAGACCCGAAAAGCCAGTCATGAACATCCCAATACACATCAATCTTTGCCTCTTTAACAATGATCTTCTCATTTCCCCTGAATTTCCATTGAAGATGCTTCACTTCAATGACTAACTTTCCATCTATTCTTATCTCCATACTACAATGGTTCTTAGTACAATTACACTCAACTGAAACCTCGTGAAACTTGCCCTTTTCGTGGAACTTACCCTTTGTCAAGAACCTCCTCTTCCCAAAGACATGCTCTTTTCGCGATACCAAGATTGGATCATCCAAAGCTGGCCTGCATCTTGTCCTTCTAAACGCCTCCTTCTTCATGTCCCCAACTACCACCACAACCTCGTCTTCATATACTATGGCTACATAGTAGTCAGATTGTGGCTCAACTTCGCCATTGAACTTGACCGTCCTAAGGTCCCAAAATATTCCTATGACATGTCCATTGATCTGAAACTTCTTGGAGCCCTCCTTCCTCCAAAAGCACCAGGGTTTGAGCTCAAGCTTACAGTCATAGTGGTCATGGCCACTAGGGCCATCCACGGAGACTGATAGACCGTGGAGTAGGAGATTCTTGCACCAGGTAATGGTGACCAGAAGCGGTTGCTTGGCTATCAGGATCCTGTATGTGGACATGATCAAGGTCTGGGGCGATCTAGATGATGACTGCATGAGCCTAGTGGGAGAGATAGGCTCATGCATTGTTTTTTTGCACTCAAAAGTGAAGCTAAGGAGTGATCATTTGAGTACACACAACACACACAAAGATGCTAGTAGTTGTGATTTATAACATTGTTGAGAGATAATGTGAAGGGTGAATGAGGGAAAGGGTAAGGCTAATCAATACTACGGGAAAGATACTGTCTTGAATGTTGCCAAGGGATATCCTGGCCTTAGCCTGGCATGGAGTAGAAGCCCAATTAATTCCCCAACTGGCATATAATACCAAAAAAAAAAGCTATGTTACTCAAACTTAGCTACAAGTGTTTTAATACATGTTTAGGTGTTAATGTGTCACTTTCTCAAGGTTCTGCATACTTTTCAGTAGAATAAATAAATTATTGATCAGCGTTACCATGTCACAATGTTTAAGAGTTCAATATGAGTATTTGAAGTAAAATCAACAGTTAGAATTATAGATTGACTTGTTCAAGGAACATTTGTTTTCTTTATTAAGTTTCCATTTTTCTCATTGGTCATCATGGTTTTTTTTTTTTTTGGGTTTTTCAAATAAAAAAGGAAGCAAACCCCTGTTCACCGGGATGTGTAAAGTTTGGAGTTCCTATGTACAAATCCAGGAAAAAAAGGCACATTAAAAAAACAAATAGGTGCATAGATATTAACTGAGGGCATGTTTGTACTAATGGAAATAATTCATTTTCTTTATTCACCTAAAATGTTTCAATTGTTCATGGAAGTTAGAGATTTTGATCCTACAGTTTCCCATAAAAGTGTTGTTTGATCAAGGCAACATCGAAATCATGTAGGATCTAACCATAGGATGGAGATTTTATAGGGATCTTCTAAAGATCATAGTGTGATTCACTTTAATATCCAAGCAATTCGTTATAGCTTCTAGGAAATTGTGGAGGGTAGGTTTTATGTCAACTGTTAACAATGGTGGGAGAATAAGGAGGTTAGTAGAGGGTAACTTGGCTCAAACCCACTTCATATTGGTAAGCCATGCAAATTTTGTTTCACTCTTGGTGAAAAACTAATCCAATAGTAAACCCCATCAATGTCGACTCAAATTGGCTAATGTCGTTACATCTAGGACCTTCGGAAAAGGGTTCATGAATTACCCTTGTAAGTTACACTTACACCAAGGGAAATGGATAATACTTAATATATAAGAACGATTTCCAATCTGAGTCCCACTTTCGCAGATCTAGATAGATCCAAATCCAATTGCCGTTTACTTTACAAACATCCCGCTGATATGGACTATAAAAAAGTCAAATGCTTAAGTTCCATCGAGTAGAGAGGGTTCTAGTAGTATGATATGTGTAGAAGAATGAACTTCCTGTGTAAAAACTGCATTTCAACTATGAACATGAAAGATCATTAAGCATTAGTTCTACAAGGAAAAAGGGCCAGTCATTCTCCCTAGGTTTTGTTGCCCTTAAAATAATTTAAATCAAGTATCATTACAGTAATGTCATCCAGACTACCCCTAGTTACAGCAAGATTTACAAGCTCTTTGCAAGCAGCCACAAGACCGCCGGACACAGGTTGCTTATTTTCCTGTTTTGGAGACTGAGTTTTCACATTCTTGTGTTGGAATAGTGAGATTCTTCTCATCTTTGCTGGAGGGCTCTCATTTTCAGTATCAAGGTCGCACACGCTGTCATTGGTACCTTTGGTCTTCCTATAGCTTGGCAAAAGTGTGGTTATTTTTTTCTGCTTGATGATGGAAATCCTTTTCACTTTTGGTGAAGAACTTGTGTTTACAGAGTGATACTCGTCATCATTCTCCTTTAGGCTCCTCTGTCTTTGATTTTCCAATAGTGAATCATCCATTGGAAGCTCCGGTTTCCTCTCAGGTGCATGCAACTTCAGTACAGTATCTACAACTTCTTGATTTTCAACCTGTAAGATTGCACAAGCTCAAATCAGCTATTTTGCAATGACATATTTCTTGCATTACCCTCAAGGTATGATAAGCAGAAAATACACATTATCAATAGGTAAATTACGGAGAAATAATGTGAAGTTAATGTTACCTGCTCCCACAGTCCATCAGAAGCCAACACTAGAAAATCCATATCAGGACTTAAGTCTAAGATTTTTGTATCAGGCTCTGGTATCACCCAATCTTTGAGATGAGCATCTCCAATACTTCTAGAAACAGAGAGTATCCCATGAACTCTCCAAGCACCTTTGTGTATTTCCACATATCCCCCCTACATCAAAGAACGCATACAAAAATCAATGCTACTTCTCTTTTTCGTATGCTCCTGGATGCTAAGCTGATTAGCAGAAAATTTTCAGTACAATACACTATGAAGCTAAGATATTAGTATTTTTGAGTTTTGTGTGTGAATCTTATATTAGTATGACTATGAATATTGTGGTGCAAATGGGGTTGAATTGTGCATGATCGATGTGTGTCCTTGTTTCTGCCAAGCCCAAACCAGGGGCGCTGATTGAGGAGGAATATGCAAGGTGATCATATGAATTAAATTATGGGATGATCGGGGTTGATGCTTTGTCTAGTTCTCCGCCAAACTCACATCTACGAGTTCAGAACAGGTTTTCAGTGTCAAATTAGTTGTTCATACTTCCATTTGCTTCACTGGTAGGAACTTCATCCATTACATTAGATATGACCGTAAAGGGTTGGACAGATACCTTATCTTCAATTCTTTTACGCTCATCCTCTCTCTCGGCTCTGTGATCCTTTGTAAGTGCCTCAGCAACCCCACCTCTAGAAAGAACAGCTCTGCAGTCTCCTAAGTTTGATACAATCATTTCCTTTCCTTCAATCAAAACCGTGACACAACAGGTGCCACTGCCTACACCCTGCACAGAAGACACAGGAGAACAGTTGCCGTCAATTATAACAATGTTTGGCGCGCAATGAACCAGGAATTCACAAGCCAACAGCGAGGCTCATGCATCTGCTGCAAATAACATTGACTCAGTGAGAAGCCCTGACACCATCTTTATTGTGTTTGCCGCCAGTAAGGGGTAAGGTTACATATATCTTGCCCCTCCTCCCCCGAGCACCCCACCTTAATTGGATTTCAAACCAAACCAAACACGAGCCGAACACATTTTAGGCTTGACTGATACAAGTTGTCCCAAAGCATAATGGTTTAATATATTGCACTTGAGTCTTGACATAAGAAAATGCAGGATTAAGCCTCCAAAATTACCTGGATACAGATATCCAAAGTTTCATCCCAACAAATTAAAAAAAGAATTGGTCCGTAAACATTATTTTGGATCCACAACAATAAAAACAAGGCATTCAAGCGCCAAGAACAATACTCCAGTAACTAACTAATGGTAATACCACCTGACCAACAGTCAAATGTGAACTGAAGTAACGCATCCACGCAACAATTTAGGAATTCATGTTTGAAATAATGGTTGAGAATTAACTCCAGGAAGAGCTTATAACTCAAAAGAATCATTTCTATCCACTGCTATAGAATGCAGCAAATTAAAAGATTACAGGAGCTTGTTCATCAAAGTACCCGCTCAAGGAACTCCTTATCTGTTCTGAGATATGCAGCCTTTACTGCTTCCTCCTTGGCCATGCTTTCTTCACGATTGGCAAGCATGTCAATGACATTCTTATGTAAACTCTCTGCCACAAACTCTGCGGCCTTTCTTCCACCGTGTCCATCATAAACCCCAAAGAATCCCTGCAATTCACACAAAATCTACACATTCAGGTACCCAATATAACAAGCTGCACTAAAAAAGTGAAAATCGCTCCTTTTTGCTGCATTGCATTTCGTTCAAAAAGAGCATAACCGCAAACAGTTGGTGCGCATTCATTCTACCTTCTTGGGGTCCCCATTTATGGAGGAAACAATCTTGTGAGTGTCTTCCATGAACTTCTTCTTGCCCTTAATGGAGGAGAACCCAACCCCAAGATCTCCAAAACAAGAAACAACATCATCTGTAGCCGGAGAACCTCCAAAATTAAACTGGGCATCAACCTTAAGTTCCTTGAGCACATCTGGGATCTGAATTTTGGGGGGTCTTTTCCGCTTAAGAGAACCCATTTCGAAGAAACAGTCAGAAAGAACTGAATTTGAAGAGAGGTTTTCTTTGTTGCAGGTCATTGTTGAAAAGCTCGAGAAGCTAGAGAGAGAGAGAGAGAGTGAGAGAGTCCTAACGGCTAGAATGCAGGGCTATAAATAACTCAGAAAAGGGGGGTTGATGTTGGGTTGAGAGCGGACTGAGGAGAGGGTCAAACTAAAATGCAAAGGAGACAGCCGTTGCATCGAGCCGTTGGTTTAGTGGATACTAGTCAACGATTTGAATATGCTCTGGTGGGAAATTTTCAAACTTTTAACACCCCTTCGCCCCCAAAAAAGGAAAGTCTGTCTTTGTTAACTTGATCCATTCACAATCCATCCGCAATGGTTACTAGATCCGACAAAGTGACTGAACCAGACAATTCCAGTCGAATAACCCAAATTATAGCTCAATTGATATCTAAAGTAGACTAGAAATCAAAAATGATCCGAGTAAAACCAAACTGAATTTGACCTGATTAACATTTTTCGCTAAAGTTATTTTTCTTTTGAAGACAAACTTATTAAACCAAATATCAACCGATTGAAAATTAACTTAAATCGAAAATGACCTGCCTAGAAACCAATACCAAATCTGATCTGGTTGACCCAAACTGGACATGACTCGAAGGTAATCCAAATTGAAATAGTGAACCATATGTTACGTTGGTTTCATTTTTCTGTTCATTCAACTAACAAAGGATTGAACACCATTCCTTAGCATACAGGACATCTCAGAAAATATAACAGAAGAATAAAAACACTGTCAGAATATAAGGGATGGGTGCTTCAAACAATCAATCTGCCCACCAGTTTACCCAGAAGTAAGGCAACTCTCAATTTCATATATCAAATTAAATCAAGTCATTTTCACGCCATTAATGTTCCATGGCCAACCTAATAAGGTTGTCTGATACATTTTTAATGGAGTTAGGAATAACTTCGAAATTCAGACCTTGATCAGATTCAGGCCAATTCTCCAAACTATTCAACAGCCAAGTAGCCAACCACTTGAAGGCCATATAAATACATGGCTTTAATTTTGACCTCTATTCAACAATCCTATTCTTTGCACAAACTTTAGTTGTCTTGTATGAAATCATCTCATATACAGAAAATATTATTGAGGGTGAAGAAAAGAAGTTGGACTGTAAAACAATACGACAAACAAAATGTTGGACTTGTAAAAACAATTCGTGAGACTGTGTCAAATCTCATATAAGGATTGGCGCTAAATCTTTTTTTTAACATTAGGATATGTTTTTTCACTTCTTTTCTTTTTTGGCTTGGGGGGGGGGGTTCGTGTAAGGCAGTTGGAAACCATATAGAACACTGTCAAATTCTTATGGAAATGACGTATCTACTTCGACTAGTAATTTATTTTAGGTTATAATGAGACTTGAGCCTAATCAGAAACAAAACAAAACAAAAAAAACAATCTCAATTCAGGTGAAATTGGCTCATACAGTAATAATTCGTAAACACAAAACAATTAATACAAAATAACAGATTAGACATCTAACTGTCTAGTTCTAAAGTCAAACAATGTGAAATTGACCATAACTATGATAGAAAGGTCTACATAAATATTCCGATACAAGTGTTCATAAAAGAAAAATGAATCAACATGAAAGAATATTTAAAGAAAATCAGATAAATCTGCAAAATTCAAGTCATCCATGGAGATGGACTAGACTCACTAGAGTGAGCCATGGTTACGTTATAGGCCTGCAGCGGCCGAGCGAGGGGGCATGGCTCATGGGTCAAGTCAAAACTAGAGCCATTTTGATTTTATTTATTTGTTTTTTTTTTAAAGCAACTCAAACCATGTTGATTGTGGACCTAACCTTGATGTGCAAATAGCTCATGAAAAGAATTGACTCCAAAATTCATTCAATGCTTAATTAAGTCTAATTGCTAGCTTCACTAAATTTTATGTCCAAGTCTTGGTGATTAAAAGCAATAATAATTTAGGTCTAAGTCCACCATTTTGGAAAATTCCCCTAATCCAAAATTAATAAGATTTTATTTTTGGATTAGGCTAGGTTTAAAAGTAAGCATCTTCTTTCCTTTAAAGCAAGGAGTTTTTTTTTGGGGGGGGGAGGGTGCCGAAGACAGGTTATTATCCCCAGCAAAGTATTATTAATCCAGAGTCATACAGGCTCAAATCACCCCTAAACTGTTAGCAAATAAGGCGTTTCGCATAACCTAGATAGAGGAATCATACCAAAAAAAAAATTTGGAACTACATTAACCCCGATATTGGCCAACAAATGAAGCAAATGTATTTTGAATAAAAAGCAAATAGATATATTTGCGAATATGAGTCATATTCTATTTAGAGACGCTCCTATTTTCGACAATCTACAAAAGGCAATTGAGTAATTCTTTATACTATGATATTTAGGGATGAATTACAAGAATATACTCAACACGTACCTTACTTTCAAGTGCTAACAGTACTAGACCAAAATCTCATTGATACTTTGCTTAATAAAACTTGTACATATATACTTAATGTGGATTACATGAACCCTAATTAGATAGATAACAAACTATGGACAAAATTTTATTGTCTCATTATGAGAAAGGTAATCAGTCAGTCCAAATCAAAAAAGGCCAAATATTCTTTAATAAACTATGTACATGCATTATGTCACTTAGATAAGTTTCAAACAATCTTGCAAGTTACAATTCAATGAATTTAGGCCCGAAAAATGTAAAAACTTAAACTCCATTTAAGTTATTAATGCATAATAGTATAACATACCATAGGGCTTCGACCATATATAAAGTTTGGAGATTTTGGTTGAGCTAAATTTTTTGTTATGGTGTTGGTATTAAAGAGCTTGAGTTAAAATTTCCATACTTCTATATTAAATAATTATGCTATGTATATGAAGAATTTATAATAGATTTATATTTCAAATTTTAAATTATAATTGTTGTGAAAACACGTTAGAATGTATATTTATAGAGCATATTCTCAAAAAACTTAAAAAGTTTGCAACTTTAAGTTATTAGATGAAAATTAACTACATAGGCACGAAATTGAAAGTTCTTTAAAAAAAAAAAAGATATAGAAATAAAGTTCTTATATGTTTTCATCAAAGGGCTCTATCATGTCTTTTACTATTTATATCTAAAAATGCCATTTCTTTTTTAATCCCCAAGATAGGGAAAGTTACATTGATCCAAAATCAATGAAGAGATACCCGTTGTTCAATGCTCGAGGACATAAGTGCCCTTTTCTTCAAGGACATCAATGAAGTGCATTTAAAAAAAAAAAATCAATGAAGTGTGATTATTTATCCACATTATCATTTCAAATACATTTTAATCATTGGATAATATTGGATGAAATTTGGATTTGAGATTGTAATTTTCAAGATGCAAATCACGATCCTCCTATGCCTTAAAAGATTGACCCCTGTTAAGGGAAAAAGACAATAGCAATATCTACCTTTTTGTCAAATCATTCAAGTAGGCATTTACAATACCAGATGTACTATAAGTGTAGTTCGTTCAACTGGTAAAAAATTTTTAAGTTATTACCAAAGACTAAGATCAGAACCCACCTCATTTGCACACAAAAAAAAGTGTAAGGCCTACTAAAATGCTAAATAGTTTATAAACTGTAGGTCTCATTGCTTGTCCCCCTAATCTTTTCAATCTTTATTATAAAGTATAAAATTCGTGAGAATTTAGGCGCCTTTACACACAAAATGCTGCCTCCAAGGAATTGAAGAAGTACAAGAAAAAGAATTGACAAAAGCACACAGGAAGATGAAGGAAAGGGAAGGTCAGAAACAACTTTAGAATTGCTCTCTTTTTCTGCGCCCTGTATTCCTACGCCAAAATTGCACAAAAGAAGACATATTTAATCACAATGTGTTGTGGGGCAAGAACAAGTGGAGAAATTTAAGCCCTTTTCTCATCTGGGGTTTTTGATACTTGCTGGTTATCCTGTTTTTTGGCTGGGAAATCGACTCATAAGTAAGTGTGAGTTGTTTTCTGGCAATTTCTTCGTTGCCCACAGTCATTTCTCTCGTTCTTTCCCTGTATTGCCGCCAAGGTGCGTTTTCCATGTTGTTATGTGCTCAGAAAACAAGTTTCAGTTAGAAAATTACAACAAAGGTGCGTTTTTTATGCCAGTATTATTTGCCTCTACCAAAAAAAAAAAATCCCCCTTTTGATCATATTAAGCTTTAGTTACATCATTGGTTGTATTAATGGTTATTGTTTCTCTCTCTTAATAATTCCTCTAGATTCTTTGTATAGAATGCTGAACTGGTGCATTAAAGCGAGAAAATACACATAATTAATAGGTAACTGCCTTTTGAAGTTTTCCTTATTGTTCTGGGGAAACTTGGTGTTTTTTAAATTGATGATTTGAGGGTTTTGGGGATTTGGGATTTTTACGGTTTTAATAAGTACCATTGGGGTTTTGGTCAAAAGGGTACTTGCTTACTTAATCTATGGATCACTTATCTGAATCTTGGAATTGGGCGGGTTTGAACTTCAATTTGGTAAGTAAAGCTAAGATTGGATTGCTTAGGGATGATCACATGATTGCTTGTTAATGGAGTTGCCTAGGATTATATATTGAAGCAAAGGACATTGGTTGTTTTGTCTTCATTGGATTGGTTGATTTGAACATTCATAATTTTGTTATAGGTTTGCTACTCCATGATCATTTGCCATCTTTCTTGGTGCTCAACTTGATATATTATTTCGCAAGCTGTATGGGTCATGTATGCATTTCTCAAGGATTTTTGTGTAATGCATTGTGTTTATGATATGAATACATGTTCATGTTGAAGTAGAATGCATAAGATTGAAGATAGATTTTAAATCCGGATGTTTTTGGGATCCTTGGTGAATTTACCATCCAATTGCTGATTTCACATAACTAATGAACATTTCAGCTGTTTGGGTATAACTTCGTATTGTTGATTTATTATACATTGGCCTTTTTCTCCATGCTTCTTCATCCTTCTGTGCATGGGTGTTTTTTTTTTGAGGGGGGGGGGGGGATTGTTCCGTGCATGGTCCGTTAATACTTAATACATCATGATATATCAGCTCTTAATTTGCATGATTTCATGATGTTATTTGGATCTTATGAATGCCCCTTTCCTCCGTTTTCAGCTGATCAATTTTAATTGAGGTGGGCATAGAGGCTTCTGGTTCCTATTGCTTGGATTATAGTTCATAATCTATAATCCAAGCATAGGATTATAACTAGGATTAGATACATGGGAAAAAGTGGGCACAAGCCCGGAGCTACCAAAGGGTTTTGTTGTTTAAATTTAAGCCTTGCTGGATATGGCACAATGAGCAAAAAACCAAATGACATCTTGCGACTTCTTGTGGCAAGTTTCATAGGTGTTGTTTTTGGTTTCCTAGTTGGAGTTTCTGTTTCACTCTTCTCACCATCAAAGGTATGCAGTCCATTCCATTCCCTCCATTGTTATTTGATGGTTGTGTATTTGTTGTCATTATATCTGTTACCATTTCTCTGAATTTTACAGCTAAATCCAGTTAACTATATTGTGCCCACTATTGCCCGGTTGTCTGGAGATGGTCCAAGCCAAAATCAAACTCTGAACAATGTGCCAAGAGTATGACTGCTATTCTTTTATCATTTTCATACGTCAACAAGTAAGCATATGTTTTAGCTTGGCTTCATTGTTGCTGGAATGAAATTCATCCCTTCCTAGGAGTTAGTCCTGACTCCTGAACAATATTGGCCTCAGGGTTTGAACTTTTAATAATTGGATTCCTAAACCTTTGTATGGTAGACAATAATGTGTCTGTTTCAGGTTTTGTTTCACGACATCCACTTCCGTAGGTGTACACTGAACTTCTTACTCCCCTGTATTTTTGGATACTTGCCTCTGAAATGATCTTCAACCCATGCAAACAACCCTTTATGGATACTTTAAAATTTTTAGGAACTACTGTGCTTATGGCCTGGGCAAGTGACCATTCTTTCGCATCCGTTAATTTATTAGGGGTAGTTTGAACTCTGTCAGCTACTAGTGAAGTAATTCACACTGAGGGTTGTTGCCATCCATGCTCTGCTTTGGACAATCAAATTGAAATTGTCAATGAATGTGATCATTTTTTGGCATAGGATTTAGAAGTTATAAAAGTGTTCTTCCTTAATTGATTTTCTGACCTCTTCGTTTACTTTGTCTTTGTTTTGACAGATTTGGGTCCAATCAAATCCCACAGGTGCAGAAAAACTACCACCAGGCATTGTGCAATCTGCATCAGACTTCTATCTTCACAGACTATGGGGTGATCCAGAAGAGGTATATGAAACTTGCCTAATACTTTGACATCAGATCACATTTGGTTCATGTATCATCAATGGCAACCAGTTCTAGAAGAGGTATACTGTAGTAAGTCTGATTGATGAAGACAAATGCAATCTTGTCAAAAAGAAGCTCATCTTGAACCTTTACCTTCATACCTCTTTTTGCCACTCTTCTGTCAGTTTGATCTGGGGATCAATAATGTATGTGGGCGACCTTAAAAGTCTTTGGCTCTGTGAGTTTAAATTCTGAACCTTTGGCTTTCGCAGGATCTTCCCCACAAACCAAAGTATCTGGTAACCTTTACAGTTGGTTATGATCTGGGGGATAATATTGATGCAGCTGTTAAAAAGGTTTGCCTTATTAAATTTCTTGTCATATTTCTTCTATGGGCCAATATGTAAGTTGTTTCGTCATTGAACACAGTTCTCAGAAGACTTCACTATTCTCCTTTTTCACTATGATGGGAGGACAACTGAATGGGATCAGTTTGAGTGGTCAAAGCGTGCTATTCATGTTAGTGCTCGAAAACAGACAAAATGGTAAGTTGGCTAATCTTTTATGATTTTCCACCAGGCTTGCTCTGATTATTCACTGCACTAATTTCTCTTCCTTTATGTCAAAGGTGGTTTGCAAAGCGATTTCTTCATCCTGACATTGTGGCACCCTATGACTATATTTTTGTCTGGGATGAAGATTTAGGAGTGGATAACTTCAATGCTGAAAAGTCGGTCTTGCCCATTTCTAGTTATGATTTTTGAGCTATTTATGGCAACTTCATTATTCTGATATTGCTCTTGAACTCCAGATATATAGATTTGGTGAAGAAGTACAGATTGGAGATTTCACAACCCGGTTTGGAGCCTAACAGCTCATTGACATGGAGGATGACCGAGAGGAGAAATGACAGTGAAGTTCACAAGTAAGAACAGAATAGAGTCTCCATGTTCACAGCCTCTCCATTTGCCCAAAGAAAACACCCAAAAAAAAAATAAAGAAAGAAATCTGAGAACTGAGTTTCATTGAGGCTACGATATTGTGCAGGGCAACAGAAGAGAAACCAGGGTGGTGTACAGAGCCTCATTTACCTCCATGTGCTGGGTATAATCAAACTTCTTTTGCATCCTAATTTTTTGGTTTGAGACTTTTCCTTTGAAGTTAGGTAATATTATGGTGCTAATGTTTGGGCAGATTTGTTGAGATTATGGCTCCAGTGTTTTCTCGAGATGCATGGCGTTGTGTGTGGCACATTATTCAGGTCAATTTTCTAGCAGGCATAATTATTCTTGAATGCATGGTCTAAATCTTCTGTCTAAGCCCTCATTTTAAACGCAGAATGACCTGGTTCATGGATGGGGTCTTGACTTTGCTCTCCAAAAATGCGTACAGGTTTGTCTTTGATTATCTTGTCTAGTGCTCCCTTTTAGCTACTCTAATCTGTAAAAAGCAGTCTATAAGGCGCATTCCATTGTTTCTTGGGTGTTGAAAACAGCCTGCACACGAGAAAATAGGAGTTGTGGATGCTCAATGGATTGTTCATAAGCGTGTTCCTTCTCTTGGTAACCAGGTATACTTGATTTATCTTCCGTTTTGTTTCCAGTGTGTTGTCAACAACTTTAAGATCTAGACTCCCATGAGAGCTGCTTCGCAATTTCAAGTGCAAGGACAAAGTCTTGCATGTCTCCTAGGCGGTCCAAACTTTACTTATATCTAATTAACCAACCAAAAGGGCTTGGACCAAAGTATGACAACCGAAGTTCACCTGAGACTCAAATTGTCATGACTCGTGACTCATTCTAGACCTGAATTCTCATCAACTTGGACATCACGGGACTTGAATCTGAAATGAACAACCCATTTACATGTCTACGGGAAGTTGTATGATTGTCGGGTTTGGTAAAAGGTGATCTATCTTATTACTGGAGAACTAAACATACCTCAAACCCAGAAAGGCCAGAATAGGACAGCTCAATCCTGGCCTGAACTCAATTAGGACCGAAAATAGGACAATGCAATCTACCCTAGAACCAACCAACCTGACTTAAACCCAGATACCTGAACAGACTTTTTGCTATATCAATCTATGACATTAGTTTGGTTTTATTCAGTTCTTTCCTTGTATTATTATATAAGATAATCACATCTTAAAGACAGTTATTTGAACTTTGAGCGCACATGGCATATTTCAGGGCGAAAATTCTGCAGGCCAGGATGCTCCATGGCGAGGGGTATGTTGTAACCATCACGTTTGATTTCATGGTACATATACACCTAAACAACACTTTCGAATTGTCTAAAGCTGCTGTTGCGACATGCAGGTGCGATTGAGGTGTCAAAGAGAGTGGAAGATATTTAAGAATCGACTAAAGAAGGCCGAGCAGGAACAAGCCAAGTATATGCAAGGTTGAAGGTTCCTCACAAGTTGTGGCTATACTGATGAACAAAGCACTTTGCAAAATGTTTACGACAGAGTAGTAGCAAAATTCTAGGCCAAAGTTCATAGTTATAAGTATACAAACTTGAAGGGCCTGGCCTTTCCAGCTTAGAGCCTTTGTGCACAAACAGCACTCTGGACATTGACTTGAAAATTTATGCAGGTCTTTGAAGAAATAAATGGTAGGGTGGCCTCATATTTGTCTCTTAATGTACATGTATTTTTCTTGTTATATTATTTACACAGTTCAAACATGTCAATTAGTTCTAACTCTTAAACTGTTTGAAATTTTTATTAGTATTTGACTTTAGATATGCCTTAATGTATATTTATAATTTTTGACCCGAAAAGAATCATGATAAAATACGTTGATAATGGTACTAAGTGGATACATGTTACTCTTCCTTTCGTATGAAAATTAGGAGAATATTATCCTTAGTGAGCTGTTACTTACTTGTTTAACAAGAAAGTCAAAATATTAGAGTGAGTTAGTTTGTTTATATAGTCTAGTATAAAGAATGAGTTTAAATGATTTGACAAACGGTAGACAATTTGAGTGTGTCATAATATTCTTTATTTATTTGAGATCTTACGTGCACTCTAGTACATATTACTTTAAACGGTGGATATAATTTAAGAGCTGTCAATATTGCCCAATATTAATAGCAACACCATAACTTTCACTCTACCATGGACATCACCCTAGTCCACTTTGTAAAGTCTTTGAAAATTATTCTGAAAAATCTGAATTCGAATCCCTTACGTCAACCACCACACCTCATCAGCAGCCCCCCCCCCCCCCCCCAACAAAAAAAAAAAAAACCTATACTATGCCACAACCACAAAATGATGTGAACTACTTCTTCCGAATCTTTGACAGGGAACATGGAAAAATTCTGTCAAAAAGTTTTGATATCTTTTTTTTTTAAAGGGGGATTCATATTTTGTTTTTTTGTTGA
>JACYFF010003369.1:92171324-92194765 GCA_017589665.1 Selenicereus undatus | reverse complement strand
CGAATCTTTGACAGGGAACATGGAAAAATTCTGTCAAAAAGTTTTGATATCTTTTTTTTTTAAAGGGGGATTCATATTTTGTTTTTTTGTTGAGACAGATAACATCTGCAAATTTATTTTTTTTTTTTAGAGCAAGGAACATCTACATAGTCTAAAAGAAAAAGATTAGAAAGAAAATTGGTTAAATTCAATCATGTGGCTTTTATCGTGTAATGTGTGCTGGGCCCCATGTGTGTGTATGTATATATATATATACACATTCGCTTATCTGTTGGGCCCATTTAAATAATCTTATCTGGACATAATTTTTATTGCCTGATAAATACTCAGGGGAGAAGATCTTGCTAAAAAGCTAAATCCAAACTAATCCACTGCGCATTACTGCTACTATGAGTTTCTTTCCCCTGTTTTCTTTCACAATTAAGCAGATTTGCAGGTTTGAATTGACAAATAGCAATCTAGTTCAATACCATTATACCATTGAATCTTTAAATTGGGCAAAAATCACAGCACTATATAGCCCAAATTCACCCAAATTAATCTCATGGGTAATTGTAGTCAGGCGATTTTGAACCCAGAAAAAGGAATGAGAAACAGAGATAAGAAGAATCAAGAGCAAGAGAAATTAAAAAAAAAAGGAAAAATTGGAAGAACAATTTGGACAGCTCACAACTGTACATGGGGTAGCAATTTAATAGAAATCAGCATCAGGTGTGCATAACTTTTTAGTCCTCCCCCGTCCAGGATGAGGCAGGCTTGGAACTAGGTCAACGACTGAATTTTCAATGACAGAGAAAAGAGAAATGCACGATGTGGGTGGGCTAGTCAATAGAAGTTAAAACCCAAGAAATTTATGCCCTTTTTTTCTCATCTCTTGGTTGCCCGCATAATCATCTTCCTCCTCCTTCCTGGGAAAAATTCTTCAGTCTGAAATTCCCACCCAGGTGCGTTTTCCATCTTGTTTTTGCTATTTTTGGGAAAGGGAAGGGGGTTTTAGGTTGAAATTTCAGCAATGGTGTATTCTAATCAAAAACTGAAACAAAAAGTTCCTCTTTTTCATCATTATACTAACATTTTGTTACAGTATTGGGGTTTGTTTGTGTTTAGCTTTTATCTCTTAAGAATTCCTTTTGATTCTCTGTATTGAATGCTTCTGCTTGACCAGACAACCTGAACCAGTGAATTAAATACAGATAATACAGATTATTAATGGGCAGATACGGTGATCTTATAAAAATGTTTATTGGGTTTCGGGATGTGGGATTTTTGATAATTGCATTTGGGGTTTTGGTCAAAAGTATACTTGCTAGCTTAATCTATGGGTCTCTTGGCTGAATCTTCGAAGTGGGCGAGTTTGAATTTGAATGTGGGTCTCAGTAATGTTAAGATCGGTGGAGCTGCTTAGGATTATAGGTTCAAGCAAAAGAGATTGTTGTTTTGTGTTCATGGGAATGTTTGATACATTGTGACTTTAAACGTCTGCTATTCCATACTAGTCTTCGCGGTGCTTACTTATCCTCGTATAATGCTTTCAACTTTTGGTCATTTGGTGTGTGATGCATTGGATGTCTGATATGTGTTGATGTTGAAATTGCATGCATAAGGCTCAGGATACGATCTCAAGTGGGATGTTCTGGGATTGATCGCCATAAGTTTAGCACCTAATTACTCATTGTCACATAGCTAATTCTTCAATGTTTCGGCTGTTGTGGGAAAACTAACTGTTCTTGGTTAATTGTGTACTCCTGTTTTTGCTCACATTTAAGCTGTTGGGTATAAAAGTCCTATTCTAGGGTGACACTGTTCCATTTATGGTCTGTTAATATGACATGAGATTGCAATGTGCCCTTTGCAAAATGGCATGATGTGCTTATTAGGACCTTACTAGTGTTCCTTTTCTCGGTTTTCAGCTGACCAACATTGAGGTGGACATAGGAGGTCCTGCATAGGACTGTAAACAGGATTAGAAAGATGGTATACAGTGGGCATAAGCTGGGAGCTTCCAAAAGAATTCGTTGTTTGAATTTAAGCCTTGCTGGATGTGGCTTAATGAGAAAAGGCATGAATAGGACATTGCGGCTCCTTGTGGGAGGTTTAATTGGTGTTATTTTTGGTTTTCTAGTTGGAGATTGTGTGTCTCTTCTCAAACCATCTAAGGTATGCAGTCCATTTGATCGCCCCTTTTCTTAATTGGTTTGGTTGTGTATTTGTACTCATTGTATCAGTCACATTCTTCATTAGTCTTTGGCATAGGATCTTAAAGAAACAATGAAAACAAATTCTGCTTTTACGATTATTGAATTTTTGGCCACTTCATTAACCTATTGTCGGTTCTTACAGATTTGGATCGAATCAAATCCTAAAGGTGCAGAAAGACTACCACCAGGCATTGTAGCATCCGAATCTGACTTGTATTTCTTCAGACTAACAGGCGACCCAAGTGAGGTATACATATTAGCTTAGTCTAATACTTTGACTCAGATAGCATCTGTTCATGCATCATCAATGGCAACTAGTATTCAAAATGTCTTCTGCAATAGGTCTTATTGATGCACTCTTGGCAAAAGAAGTAAAATCTTGAAACTTCTTACTTCTTTTCGCACTCTCCTTCCATCAGGAGAACGAGGGTTCAAGAATGAATGTGGGAAATCTTAAAGGTCGGTTTATGTACAAGTTCATCAAATTTTGATCCTTTGGCTTTTACAGGATCCGATCTCCAAACCAAAGTATCTAGTGACCTTTACAGTTGGTTATGAGCAGAGGGACAATATTGATGCAGCAGTTAAAAAGGTTTGCCTTTTGGAACTTCATGACTTTCTTATTTCTTCTTGTATGCCCAATATTTAAGGGTTTTTTTTTTATCATTCTACACTACAGTTCTCAGAAAACTTCACTATTGTCCTCTTCCACTATGATGGAAGGACAAGTGAATGGAATCAATTCGAGTGGTCAAAGAGAGCGATCCATATCAGTGCACGAAAACAAGCAAAATGGTAACTTACATAATCTCTAATGATCTTTACACCTTGCTTGGATTACTTGAGAGGCTAATTTCTTTCCACTTTATTCCAAAGGTGGTATGCAAAGCGATTCCTTCATCCTGATATTGTGGCTCCATATGAGTACATTTTTATCTGGGATGAAGACTTGGGGTTGGAGAACTTCAATGCCGAGAAGTCAGTCTTGTCCCCCTCCAAATATGGCACTTCTTGAGCTATCAGCAGCAACTTCATGATTCTGATATTTTTCCCTTGAAAATTCCAGATATGTAGAGTTGGTGAAGAAGCACGGGTTGGAGATTTCACAGCCTGGCTTGGAGACTAACAGCAAGATGGCATGGAGGATGACGGAGAGAAGAGTTGACAGCGAAGTTCACAAGTAACATTTCATGAAATACAATCTCTTTCACTAACTGCCCATCTGCCCTTAGGAACCCCCCCCCCCCCCCAAAAAAAAAAAATCTGAGTTTTTGATGATGTGACATTGTTTAGGGAGACAGAAGAGAGACCAGGATGGTGCACTGATCCTCATTTACCTCCTTGCGCAGGGTATAATCTAACTTCTAGTTTTCTCATCATAAATGTTTGATTATGAATTTATGATCAAGATTAGTTTTCCTTCGAAGTTATGGGATAATATACTCAAATGAATGAGCAGATTTGTTGAGATTATGGCTCCAGTTTTTTCTCGAGATGCATGGCATTGTGTGTGGCATTTGATACAGGTCAGTCTTCTAGCAGACGTCACTTTGTTTTCAAATGACAGTCTAAGTCTTAAGCCTAATCCCTCCATCCAAAAATGCACTGCAGAATGACTTGGTTCATGGATGGGGCCTTGATTTGGCCTTCCAACAATGCGTTCAGGTTCGTTCTTGATCATTTTACATTGTACCACTATTTTTTTTGTAAAAGATGGTATAACACGCATTAAGTTGTTTTTCGGTGTTAAAAACAGCCTGCACACGAGAAAATAGGAGTTGTCGATGCTCAATGGATTGTTCACAAGCAAGTTCCTTCCCTTGGTAACCAGGTACGGTTGGTTTTTCTTTAGTTTTCTTTGGTCTTTCCATAATAGACAGCCTGAGCTGAGAATTTGTGTATTTGTAAAGATCAATAGACAGCCTGTTTACTTTTAGACAGTCTCGCCTAACAAACAACATGACAATTTCAGGGTGAAATTACAGCAGGAATTGATGCTCCATGGCGAGGGGTAATGTGAACAATCTGTTATTTCACATCATATAAACATATTAATTCGTCGATTATCTTTGTTAAGTCACTGTTAATTACCATTTGCAGGTGCGATTAAGATGTGAAGAGGAATGGAAGATTTTTAAGGGTCGGGTAAAGAGGGCCAAGGAAGAGCTGCCTAAGTATACACGAGGTTGAGGGTTCTCTTTGAGCTATGGCTACACACTGATAAACATAGCTAATTGCAAAATGTACAGAATGCACGTTGGTCTTAGGGGAAAAAAAAAATAGTAGCGCACACCTCATTTTTGTAACTTTCTATATCTCTACTTTTCTTCTTATGTTCTCCGTTACACGCTTTTAATATTCAATTCATCTGACTCGCAAACTATTTGAAAGTACTATTGGAGTCTGAATTCAAATTTTACATTTGTGTACATATATAACTTATGCCAAGCTGCGAGGAACTCGTCATATACGTCAATATGATGTTACAAAGTAGGTACATAAGGTAATTTTCCTAACATATATTTGAAAACTATCACCCTTATTTGGTTCCTCTGTCTTCTATTCAATTAAAAACTCCAAATTTTAGCGTCGATATTGTGCACATTTAGTGCTAAAAAGAATGAATTGAAGCTGATTGATGGATAAAATGCATTGAGTGGATCACAACGTAGTCTTATGCAATTTAAAACCTTAGAAGTGTGATAATAGAGTCGTTTTTTAAGTGGTGAACAGTGGTGATATTATGAGATATACTTGTACTAAGATGACTCGGACAATGCCAATTGTCCCCTTTAGAAAAAAAAAGTACAAACCACTAGGCGGTGGTAATCCTAAATGCCTATGAAAACTACATTAGTTGCTCAACACTAATAGCAACACCACAACCACAAAATGATGATAAACCCTTTTTTTTTCAACTTTTTTTTTTCATACCAACATTATAAAATCTTCTTTTTTTTTGTTTTGAAGTGGACCTTTTGATATTTTTTATCTAGGGGGGAAGCTTCCTCTAAAAAGTTTATTGCTAATATAATATATATAATAATAAAATGTGAAAAATGGGGAAATTCAATTCCGTGGCTTTCACTACAAATCTACACGATACATCAAAGAAAACAACTCAACAAATTTTATTAAAGTGGACCCTACATTGATACAACCGTCATTGGGCCGCGGTGTCAACAACGGCCCACATGAAATCAGACGCGTTGAATTTGGGCCTTTTCACACGATCATCATGATCAACCATTTTAAAAAAAAAGAACAATTTGATTAAAATACAACCATTCAAAATACACTAACAAAATCAACACTCAAATTACATCAGTATAATAATGCAATTAGAAAGAAAAAAAAAAACTATGAAAATCGATGAATTAAACGCTAATTTCAAATAAATTAATAACATCTAATTGATACTTATAATATATTTTTATCGATTAAAATTTTATAATATTTTTATATTAACACTTTCACCAGAATCAGGAAAGTTCTGTCCCTCTCTCCTCTGGAAGTGGGTCCCGCTCCATAATGTTGCCAGGAGGCTTTCTGTGATTGGCTATCCCGAAGCCAGAGTGGACACGTGGCCGAGTGAAAATTTTCCCCTAAAAAATTTCCCCAAAACCATCGAAGAACGCCAAAGACGCCCTTGGGAGTTTTCCCCCTCATTTAATTAAGCTTATTTTTAATCACAATTTCAACTTGTAAAAACCTCACACGTTTCACCACGTGTCAGCAGTGCCCCCACCAACACTCAACATTTCAGGGCCCCACACTTAACCAGAGTTAACCCCTCAACCCCATTATCTAGTTACAACGATCAAAGCCCCTAACCCTTGATCTCCTTATTTATTATGGACTCCCCGTCGTTCAGCCCTCCAAATCTCACTCGTTCTCTGTCTGGCAAAAAGCTTTCGTCATTCTCAGAGCTCTATTTCTCTCTCTAGAATCTAATCTTCACCAAAAGGGTAAGTGAAAGAGGCAACAAAAAAAAAAGGAAATTCAAAGAGGAAATTGAAGAGAGAAATTAATTTGAAATTCGCAAGATCATGGGGTTGTCAAATTTTCCAAGTGCAGCAGAAGGGGTGCTCCCAATTTTAGTGATGAACACAGTAATGTCAATGGCAATTCTGAAGAACTTGATAAAATCAGTGCTTCAATTGATGGGAGCATCAGCATGGATTTCAAGCAATTTTGAGGAGAACCCATCTCAACAATCATCAAATCAAGGGTGCCCACCAAGTAATTGTGGGAGGAGGAGGAGTATAAGGGGGGTTTCAATCACCCAGTTCAAGTGCTTGTGTAGTGCTAGAGAGAGAGGAAATGGGGATTCCGCCTTTGCTCTTGGGAATGGAAATGGAGGAGGAATTAGAGCAGTGGAGTGTTGTGTGTGCTTGTGTAAGTTTGGGGAAGAAGAGGAGGTAAGTGAGCTGTCTTGCAAGCATTTCTTCCATAGAAATTGCTTGGACAAATGGTTTGACAATCATCACAGTACTTGCCCTCTTTGCAGATCCATCCATTGAAGAAATTGATCATCATCATCATCATGATCATCTTGTTGGTTTTTGTTCCTTTGATTTGATGATCGATTGTCTATCTATCAAGGGCTTTTTGGGAGAAGTGGGGGTGGTTGAACTTGGATGAGCAGACTCTTTTTCTCTTATTCTACAGACTGTTTTTTGAGGACCCTTTTCTTTTTCTCCCTCCTTTTTTTTTTCCTCCTCTTTTTTTCGTGGAAGAGGGTTCCTTTCCTTTGGCTTAGCTTATTGGAACCCCTTAATTTTCTCTTTATTTTCCAGTAAAGGGTAGGTAGCTAGAATCTATCTAGTGTAAGGAGAGAGACTAGTCTTGTTGTAGTAGTCTTTGTATGTGTGTATTGCTATCCAAAGCTCAAAACAATAAACGAATGAAGGGTTCAGGAATTTTTGTTCATATTCTAAGTAATCACTTTTCCAAAGTTTTTCTCCAATTTGCATGATTCTGTATACATATTCCACTTCCCGTATTATTGTATAAAGAAAAATCTCTCATCAAATTACTTTTCAGTCTTTTTCTATAAATTATTGTTTGGGTTCATCAACTTCGATCATTAGTTCAATCATAACAACAAATTTGTATTAATCCGAGTTCAAAATCCCAGATTAGAGCTTCAATATTGCTCTTTGTGAGCTTCTAATTATCATTAAACATTATGTAAGGGGCACCCGGAAGGGAAATTTCCTGGTAAAAGCAGGTTTTGTCTTAGTATACAAAACACAAGGGAGGGCCCTGGCCTGCCCTAATTACTACAAATGGTCCTCCACCAAAATTAGAAACAAAGGGGGAACGAAATTGTCTTTCTCTGTTTTTTTCCTCCCCTATAAATAAGAATAGCAGCCTCAATCATTAGGGTTATCTCAATTGAATTGAATGCCTTTTGTATTCTTTTTACGGGGATTTGTCACTGCACAGCACAGTTGCCCTTAAAAATTGTTGTCAACTTTCTATGTGCCTACCCTCTATTTCTCGGTGAATGTGCATTATAGTATGAAATTATACGGGTCTTAAAGGGAGTCTAATAATGGCACTTTCTTCTCCATGATTTCATGAAATTATTGTTACTATTGACTACTATATAATATGCATTGAATAATTATGATTCTATTTGGTAAATAGCTATTAGTTTTTTATATTAGTTATTTAAATTAGCTGTTTATTAAAAAATTATTTAGTAAAATTAATTGTTTCTGATAAAGTTGTGAGACAAAAAACTAATTTTTCAAAGTTCTTTCAAAAAAACTCATAAAATTAGCCTTTTCAAATTAGGTTTTTCTATCCAAAAATCTCTTTAAAAAAATTCTTTCACTAAACATCAAACTTAACTTTTTTATTTAGTCAAACCACTAATTTTGATCAAAAAAACTCTTTTTAATCAAAAAACTATTCAAAAAATTATTTACCAAACACCTCTTATATCCTTAAATACATGTGGTACATTCTACAAGTTACAACTATTGAAGACTTTGGTATTTGGGAAGTAGCAATTGGACTTCTTGACCATTTTGGAACAATATTTTTATATGCTTGATTTTATGGTGAGCATGTAAGCAAATGGAATCAACATCTTTTTCCTAAATATTAATACCAGGCTTCTTAAGTTGGTAATGTGTATACACATATACATACATGTATACAGTTTATACGTTGTGGTCATGATACGTATTCTGTTAAGTATTTATTAAGATTTTATTTAAAAATAAAAATTTAAACAATATGTGATTTAAAGTCATCATAATATATAGTGTTTTTTTTAACTACTTCAATGAAAAAAAAATTTAGATATATTAATATTATTATTTTAAAAATTTTAAATAATATTTCTAAAAATATTTTAGTTAAAATTTTTAAACAAATTATACATAATACGAGTTTAAATGCTAATATGGAAAAAAAATGAGCAGACAATATATGAATTTATGACAAAAAAACTTCGAAGGATTTGCCAAGTACTTTCAACGTATTTGTCATCCATATTAATATAGAGTAGTGATAAATATCTTATTTTATCATAAATTAACATATTTTATTATTTAAAATCACAAATCTTTCAATTATTATACTTAATTATAAATTTCAAACCTTAAATATTCATCTACTGCGCCGAAAAACTATTAAATGATACTCTAATTGCATTAACCCTATATGCGAGTACGTATGATACGCGTATTTTAAACATGTGATAAATTATTGATAAAAAGATGATTTTATACAATTTATAAATTGTAATATACTTTCATGATTCGATCCTATCATTTTTTTTAATTTAAAAATATAATAATATAATATTTAAATCAAAATAAGACACTTATAAAATATCTTATAGTAAAACACTTATTATTTTGCATTATTATATCATATCGGAAGCCCTCCATAATTTGCGTTTACATCATGAAGCGCGTGTATGTTTGGACACTAGTGCAAAAGTTAAAAGCAAAATGAACGTGATTGAGCAATGAATGTGTTCAGTGTTCTCATACCACGTTTAATGAATGTCTGCCAAATTCAATGGATCATTAAACCTTTCTAGACACTTCCAGAGAAACTTCCAAATGTGAATTGATAATTTAATTTGATGAAGATCACGACTTAGATTGTGCTTTCTATCTTGACAAAAAGAGTTAGGAGTAAAAGGTAACTAACTAACCTGCCTCCATAGTTGTCATTAGAATATTAATACCTAGCCTAGAGAAATAGCCGGCCTTTGTCATAAGAAAATGCTAATCTTTTTACTTAGGCGGGAATGGTGGGATGAATCTAGAAAAAGTACCCCAAATTCAATATCTTAAGAATTCCGCCATCAGATGGGATATAAGGGAGTTTGACGCAGTAGTATTATCTCTGAATTGTAAAATTACACAAAGATTGACTCCGCTTAATCTTAAACTGTCAACTTCTCAACAAAAACAGAGCAGATAAAATTTAGAGAAATATTTTACTTTAATTCATACAACTTAAACTGAAAAAAATAATTCAAAATTATTTTTTCAACTGTACAAATTTCAGACAAAGGAAAAGTACATCATAACAGGGGGGTTGGATGAGTTATTAGAGCAAAAACAACAGTGAGCCAGTTTTTGGCTCACCGGTTGGGTCCTACTACTGCTACATCAGTCATCTCTCCAACTTTTTATCTTATAATTCTCACTCTCTGCAATAGTTGGCTCACCATTTTCCCTGGCCAAATAAAATAATACTTATAGACCTACTCCATAATATACAACTTTATTTTTTAAATTAAAAAAAAACTAATTAAAAATTATTTTACAAGCCTTCTCTCTCCTCGCGAGTGTCGTCCCACAGTCAAGTCTTCCTGAAAGTCATGCATTACGAGGCTGCCACTGCAAATGCCCACGCTTTTTCTCTCCTCGCTCGCCTCTCCCTTTTCGACCGAACAAACCATTGTGGATGCTCTTAGCTATTATTGGATTCTGCACTTATGCACGGACCTAACACATCCAGTTTTTTAGTTGACTTCATTGGACACGTAATTCGCGCAGGAGAGTACTAGAAACACAACTTGTGTTTACATCTGTAAAAAAAATAAAATAAAATTTTTGGGGTCATTTTCAGTGACTTGTTACAGCAAAGCAAGCAATCTAGGAAAACGTAAAATCATTAAAAAAAAGGTTGTCATGTGCCGTCAAATAAGATAACATCAGATATAAGTTGTAATACGTTGAGTTAAACATAATGTAAGATTGTAATTATAATTGTATAGTTTCTAAACAAATAAAATAATAAAATATAATTATAAATTTATTTACATTCTAAAATAATTGCTTATATTTAACGAAAAAATATCTAACTAGAAATTACAATTTGTTAATTTCAATTTTAAGTGAACCTTTTGTTTCTAATTCAAATTTGTGGGCGGTCGAAGAGTTGTGTCTGAAATTAGATACGATTTTATGTGCATTGGTTGGCTTGAATTTTGAATAAATAAATAAAAATTATGCTGAAAATATATCTAGAATTGCGAATAATTGTTCCCAATAGATTCTCTTCTTAGTAAACATTTTACTTAAATTTGCTAAATGTCGAAAGGCAGTGGAAAAATTGCCTTATTCCTCTTGTTCAGCCGCTTGAAAATAGTGGAGGGGGAAAAAAGAATCCCATAAAGGACTGGTAAAAATGACTCCATTGCATAGCATCAAAGTGTGCAAACAATTGGTAGGGTATGCACGAAAACGTTGAGTTATCAAATGGGACTTGAAAGAAACCCTAGCTTTTTTTTTTGTGGGCTTTAGATCTTTTATTTCATTAGTACCGAGTTACTGTTGGTCTAATAAAGGGGTAGAGCTCTTCCATTATAAATTTTCTTCATTTACAAGACTCGAACTCGAAACTTTACTTAAAGATACAAACCCTAACATTTACGCATTCATTTTTTTTCCCCCATAAAAAGTATTACCTTAACCAGCTAAACTAAAATCCCAAGCACAGCATTAATGAAATTTCTTTAAGAAAAAAGCATGGGTGGCCTAGTGGCCATAACACGCAATAGATAGTGAAAGTTCGCCTACCCATTTTATAAATGGGATAAATATTAATTTTACAAATTTTAGGTGAGACAATCAACATGATGCATTGGGAGATAATTGAAATAACATTTGGCAATTTAGAAATTTGTTATCGACTTTGAGACTTGGGCCCCTTGAATAGTGCCAAGCTAAGGGCATCACTTATTCAGGGGAATCAAACCTATAAATAAATAAGTTAAGTTTGAAAAACTAAATTGAGGTATAAGGATGTGTGAAAATTAATTAAATTAAAGTAAAATTGTAGAATCAAAAATGTTGCTTGATTAATTCACATACTATATTTCTGAGGGTACGTACTTTTAATAATTTAAAAGTATGTGTTTACTTATTATTAGTCTAATTGACAACAAGGTGTCGAAGTTGACTCGTAATTGATCATCTATCAAATTGTTTTGGTAGCTGTTGGCCTGGTATACTTCATCCATTGTTAACTTAGTTGTCCAATTTGGATAGTTCTGTAAAGTAGGATTTATTACTATCATAAATTTGCTTCATTTTTTAATCCTAAGGTTACAAATCTTAGTGAATATCATCTTCTAATTGTGAGATAAACTGCATAGAATATAGTTTGCATTTGAGCGAAAATAAAAAGTGTGGGTTAAATATGGATGAAATACTCACATGAGTCTTCCCACTTTACCTACTCATTGCCGCACATTGTTTGGATTAAGATAGAGAGGGAGAAGACAAGGGAAGGTAATGGAGGGGAAGGTAATGGAAGGGAGGGTAGAAGGTGATTCATATTTACCTTGTTTGGATATGTTGTAAAAGGGGAAGGGAAGTGAGAGAACTATTAAAACTATTTCGTTCACCTTATTTTCCTCTCATTTTGAGGATGAATAAAAATGAGAGGAATGAAAAGGAAAATAAAAATAAAATGTTACCATCAATTTATCTTCCTTCCCCCTCAGTTAATATTCCCAAACAAAACAAAAAAATATTTATCAACCTTTATTTTTCTCTCCTCCTCTTCTGCGGAGGTCTATCCCCCTCACTCCAAACAGAATTTATGAGTTTGGGGGGGGGGGGGGGGATAATGGATAGCTGGTCACTTGACTTTGACTGTCTTCACTTTTCACACTATACCATGCTATCCAAACTCCCTCTTTCCCTCGCATAGTGCGTGCTCGGTGCTCCTTTCCAGTTTTTCTTATTCTAGTCTCACCTAATCGAGTGGAGCGCGACAACTAGAGAGGATCATCACTCCAATGATCTATTTTCAGACTCCAAATTACCTCTGTGGCAAACTAAAACCCCATTTGGCAGTCTGAAAATGGCTTCAATCCATCTTCTTCATAGCCCTATCATCCACAGTGCATTCAATCCAACAAAAAGGAGTAATTTTTGTGGATTTGGAAGAGATGGGTCGTCTTCTTTTGCTCGAAGAACTCATACTGGAAAGTGCTCATCTCTCAAGGCTATGTCTTCCCCGAATACACAACCTAGGGGTAGGAGACAAGTGGAGGTAACCTAATTGAACCATTTTTCACAGAAGTTGTAATTACTCAGTAATGTTGTTTTGAATTTGTTGATTATGTGTTTTACTTGTGGTTTGGTGGGGTGTGATTAGATAGTGTATGACCAAGAGGAAAGATTGCACAAGTTAGCAGATGAAGTAGATAAGGATGCTGGGATTGTTAGGCTCACTCTTTTCTCACCTTGTAAGGTGTGGCTCTCTTCTTTCATTATGGCTGGAACTTTTATGCAATTTTTCCGAATTTTGTTGTGATGGGTTTGTTTATGTGATGGATTAGTTGGAATTCTTTTGTGATTTGATGCTCTATGAATTTCAGGTGAATATTTTTTTGAGGATAACTGGAAAGAGGGAGGATGGATATCATGAGTTGGCTTCTCTATTCCATGTAAGTTCATTTCTTTGTGCGTTCTGGGGAAAAATGCAGCTCCATTCAACACTGTATATAGCATTGATTTGGGCTCATGTGAGGCCAGATTCGTTGTATAAATTTGGGATTGTGGATTTGGTCACCATCAGTTCAATTGTTTGCTTATGGTAGTAATTCTGTCATTCTCTTGAGGACAACTTATGTACTTTCTGTGTGTTCATTATTCTAGGTGATAAGTTTAGGAGATAAAATTAAATTTTCATTGTCCCCTTCGAAGACCAAAGACAGTTTATCAACAAATGTAGCTGGGGTTCCTCTTGATGACAGGAATCTGGTATGTCACGGATAGTCTATATAACCTCTGACATGCTATTTGTTGTGCTATAATTGATTGATGTTTGAGATTTCCATGTTCAGATTATCAAAGCCCTTAAGCTGTTTAGGCAAAAGACTGGCTTTGACAAATACTTTTGGGTATGTATTTGTAAATGATCCTTTGAGTAGTGTATTTAGGCATTTGTTGTGACTATGTATCGACCATTGGTCAATTTTGATGTTCTTGCTTGGCAGATTCACCTTGATAAGAAGGTTCCTACAGGAGCTGGATTGGGAGGAGGGAGCAGCAATGCTGCTACTGCTTTGTGGGCTGCTAATCAATTCAGCGGTGGTATTGCAACTGAGAAAGAGCTTCAAGAATGGTCAAGTGAGATTGGTTCAGATATTCCGTTTTTCTTCTCTCATGGAGCAGCATATTGCACGGGCAGGGGCGAGGTATATTTTTGAAATGAAGCAGTGATGCTAACCAATTCGTGGCTTAACACTGCTTAAAATTATTTTTCTCTGTGAATTACAGTCATGTTAGTGTGCACATGCAAAGTCCTAGGCAACATTACAGGTCCATCTATTATTCTGAGTTATTCACTCTAAACATTTGTGTGGGAATTACCTAGATGTTGCTCTGGCGGGATCCAAACTGGGTGATAGTGATGGTATTTGACTTGTAACCTGAATCAAAGCATAGCTGCCTTTACAAAGTGGGCAAAGAAGAGAAAGAAACAATTGGCGGTCTCCACTACTACCAGAGGCAGAGTAATTGCGAGGGTGCTGTGCCTTCTTTAGTCTTGGAAACTGTCTTTTCTTACTTGAATTACTGCAAAGCTTGAAATATAAGCATTTATAGGCCCGAACTAGGAGTGTTTTTTATTAATTTATTTGCCCTATTGTGGATTATCTTTTAAAATGATCAGGAGTTGGGCTAACTGGTTCTTGCATAATAGCACTTCACCTTCCCTCTTCCTTCTCTTTGGAAGTTGAGTTGGATCCAGTTTCACTGTTCCCTGCAGCTGAATTTTTTATTTCTTTTCGTTAGCCAGGTTGTTAAAGATATTCCGCCGCCTGTACCTTTGAGCACTCCAATGGTTCTCATCAAGCCTCCTGAAGCATGCTCCACTGCTGAAGTGTACAAAGTATGCATGTAGAGTCAGGGAAATTCTTTCAAATTAGAAATTATGATATATCTTTAGCTTCCGAACAGCTTATTTTTGTAACAAGGCTCCTATTCTTTCAGCGCCTTCGTTTGGATCAAACTAGCAAGGTTGATCCATTAACTTTGCTGGATAGAATCTCTTGGGAAGGGATCTCTCAAGATGTCTGCATCAATGATTTGGGTAAGCATAAAGGCTGAAATTTCAGCATCTCGATATCTGCTTTTTATCACAGTTTAGTGTTGATAGAAGCACAGACTGAATACAGTAAGGAATCTTCTTTGTTAATACATGAAACATCTTTTATTAGGATCGTGTGTGATGCTCACAGTGGTTCATTCTTATGGTGCAAACTTATATTGGGTGTAGTTGGGATATTATTTATCAGACTTTGCTTAGTCAATCTTTGACAATTTGTGGCCAATGCTCTCAGAATATCCTGCCTTTGAAGTCCTTCCATCTCTACGAAGATTGAGACAGCGTGTGATTGCAGCCAGGCGTGGCCAATATGATGCTGTTTTCATGTCTGGGAGGTCTGTACTGACAATTTTCTTCTTTTATATTTTGAAGGACTTTGTTCCTTCCTCTTCATGCTGTGTAAACTTGTTGAGATTAGGTAAAAAATTAGGAAGGTTGCCTTTGTTTTTTCCTTTTTGAGCCCTAGCGAGGACAAAATAAAGGTTGCCAAAAACCATCTTTTTTCAAAAGCTTGGAATGGATTCTGTATAGCACATTTGGATCCCTATTTCACCCTGTTCATTCCTTAACTGTTCTTTTGTTTGCATGTTTAATGCAGTGGAAGTACTATTGTCGGCATTGGTTCTCCAGATCCTCCACAATTTATCTATGACGAAGAAGAGTACAAGGATGTCTTCTTATCTGGTATGTTTTTCAACATTCTTTCAACCATCCTCCTTACTCTTTTAGTGGTGAATGGTACAATCAAGCAAGTAGCTTCAGGCTTCGCTTTCAGGCTATCCCAAATTGAGCTTATCGTTATGTTGCAAGCTGACATGCATTTTCTTTGTTTATGCAGAAGCAAACTTCATCACTCGAGAAGAGGGCAGTTGGTATTCGGAGCCTGTTTCAAGTAGTTCTCAAGGTCCCCATTCAGAGTTTTCCCGGCCACTTAATGATGGGTTTACACAAGGTAAACATTGAATCATTTACTCTCTAATGATATCGTCAAAATCTGAGCATTGCGTTCTCACTTAAGGTGCAAGAATCAAGCAAGTTCCTGTATATGTTCAAGTTTGACTTCTTTTCCTTATTTACAATTGATTACTTATTTAGTTGCTAAATTATATCATAAGTGGCTTTTCTCCCCCTTCCCAGTGTAGGTATGAACTTCTGAGGTGGTGTTAGAGAACATTCCAGAGTATATAGCATTGCCATCTCACTAGTTCCTGCTGCTTTTAAGGTTAGTGGGAAAATTTAGTTTTTGATTTCTCAACCATATTTTGCTGTTCTTAAGATGAAAGATCCATTATCACGCACACCAAAACTGAGGGGAAAAAACATTAAAAAAGACTGAAAGAGAAATAGCCATATATGAAATATAAAATAATTGAAACAATAATGCTGATATATATTACTAAGGATCTGATGACAAACAAACTGGAATACTATGATTATGTATGCATTGTAGATGACTGCTGGTGATAAACATCAGCACTGTAAATTGTTATTCAAGACCAATAGGTGTCTGTTGGCCTTAATCGAAACTTTAGATGCTCCTGTTGAATGAAATCCTCAGCTTCAGCATCAACATCTTCGTCTTGTTGATTGATCCATTGAGCAGCACCATGCTTGTGTTTTCGCAGAATGAACTGTTCTGCTTCAGTATCGATGGCCTCTCTACTCTTACAATGGTTCTTGTGCTTCTCAGGTACTGACCATAGGTGAGAGAAGTAAATCTGGTCTTCATCAAGGATGCTCATGTTTGGCTCTGGTTACGCTTTCTTTGATTCGATCAGTGAGATGATCGTGTTGTGTATTACTTGAGCAACGCGACATTTCTTTATATAGAGTTCATAAAGGCGACGTACAGCCACTAGAATTGAAGGAATCCATCTGTGGCTTTTGTGTGAACACTGAAGAGAAGAATATTGACACAGTCAAATTGAATTCGTGATTGAATTGGCATAAAAAGCAACTTTAAACTTATGTAAACCAATATCATTGAATTGCTTAAGGAATCTTGTAAGCGAATGATATTTGCGACTTTGGTGATGAACCCTTTTAATGATCAGGAAACGCGGCGGATAATCTTTCTGGATGATCACAAATTACAATTCCTTGATCAATTGTCTTATGCATTTGTTAGTTACATAGTCAATAAAGGTTGCTTCTGCAATTTTATTAGTTATATACAAATATTCTCTTTTACCTCTTTTTTCCTCTTGGCACGTACGTTGCAGATGGTGCCTTTCCGCCTTCAACTGTAGGGTCTTACCAGTTGCAGTGGATTCATGTTTAACACTGTCATATATATGCTTCCGTATATGTAATTTTTTTTTATAATGGTAAATTTGGGTCTTTCACTGGGCCCCTATCTCAGGGACTATACTAGTGGGTCAATTAGCCTATGGAGAGGGGGAATCATGCAGGCCCAAGCCTCAGCCACCCCATTAATAAATGGCAATAAAGGGTTCCTCCATCCAAATTCGAACCCAGATGGTGGAGGTGGGAGAAACATGGTGGTACCAACAGACACTGCCTCATTGGTATATGCTTCCGTATATGGGGAGGTGTAAAGTTTGATGTAATTTAGGATACAGTTCATGTTGCAGTAGGACTTTTTAAAAAAAATATAAATTAAGCAACTATTGTATCAGATAGAGTTGTGAACTTCAACTCTACGAGGAACTGTAAGTAATTGTGATGAACTATAATCAACTATTGTATAAGCTTACAGTCCTATTGCACAACTAATACATGAAGGGGTTAACCGGTTAAGTGATTCCTCCGTGGCAGACAATTTTCTTTTACATACTCCAATCGATAGAATTGGATATATGCCAAATTCATGGGCTGCATGGCACACCAACGCCCCAAAGGCCATCATGCATTCATTTCCCAGCATCGTCCAAGCAGATAAAAGGGGAGTCACGACATTTGAGTATGGCAGACACATTACTGTTGGCATTTTCAGTTGGGTTTTTGGGCGTTAATAATTTGATCTAGAAAAATAATTTCGAGCAATTCGGAATTTTGCTGTATTTATTTGGAATAGTATAAGGGTTATTTTAGATTGTATTTTTCAAGAAATTTTATCTTTCAAATAAACGTATACAATGTCAATTCTGTATGTTTGTCTTATTTCAAGAGTGGCATCATTTCAAATTACCTAACAAATACAGTCTAACCATTTGGCATGCATTTGATTTAAGCAAAGATTCAAACCAAAACAAGTTGATGACATACAAGATAAGTTTCATGACACAGACCAAGGTTGTTGCTGCACTAATTAGCATTTATTGGCTAATTAATTAATTAATTATAAGTTCTGAAAACAGAAACAACTATCAATTAAGGGGTAATTAAATCTACCCCTTATGGCCTTATGACATAATTCTACTATATAAGTAGTGATCCTGGAACTTGTAATGTCTTCTCTTGATGAATTCCTCAGCTTTGGCATCAACATCTTCATTGTTATTATGATGATTATTATCATTATGCTGCCATTGTTGTACATTCATCGAGCTCAACGATGTTCTTCTTCTTCTTCTTCTTCTTCTTCTGCAATTGCTGTTTTTTCCATGGCGAGAATACATGATTGAAATAAATGTTATATTCATCTATTATACTCCCTCTTCCCATCACTACCCTGCTTTTTTCAACACTAGACACTTTTTTCCTTTAAAAAAAGGGAGAAAAAGAATGATATATTTGCTCTTTGGGATGAGTTTTTGTGATCTTGTGGTTGATGTTGAGGAAACAATCACCTCCAATGACCTATTTATATATGCATACGTACTGCTTGTGCCTGTGCTATTTAATTTGTTCTTTTCCATATTTATATGTCAAGTTAATTAGAAGGGAAGAGAATAGTAGTATGGTTGGACCCCATAAAACTGGCGTGTGAATCTTATATAAAAGTCATATTATCGTTCTTTTTTTGTCTCATTTAACTTATTTGTGAATTTGCGTCAGGGTCTATTGTTGATGGACCCCATTAAAAAAAAAATTCTGGATCCGCCACTGATAGTAGTTTTATACAATTCAACAACATTTCCATTGAATCCCTCCCTTTTATCCTTATTCTCTAGTTTATAAGTATACTAATTAATCCCTTTAAATAAGAACACTCGTGAAATTAAATCACTGAACAAAAATCAACTGAAACTTATAATTAATTATAACACAAACTACATGAAACTTACATAATTAGAAACAATTGCACGAATACAAGTTAAGATTCAACAAACCAATTAATATCTATAATTTATTTCCAGTGGCAAGCTAGCTAGATGTTGTTATATGAAAAGCAATCACACATACAGAAAGCATAAGGAATCATTTTGACCATGAATTGGGCATCATCTTGCCAAGCTTGAGCTTCTTGTGCTTCTCTTGAATGAAAACTTCGGCCCTACAATTGACATCCCCTTCGGGACATTCTTTGTAAAGATCATTTCCATTGTTGTCGTTGTTGTTGTTGTTGTTGTTGTTGTTCATCTTCTTGTTCTTCTTCTTCCAGGGCGATAATACGTAGGAGAAATAGTTCTCTCGTTCATTCAAAGGACGAACTGGTGGTGGTTGTTTGTGGCGATTGTTCTTCTTGCTCTTCTTCTTGTTTTTGAGCTTCCAAGGTGATAATATGTAGGAAAAATAACTCTCACGTTCATCTAAAGTACGAACTTTTGGGTTAAACTCGGGCTGTTCTTGCTGCATTTTTCACTCTATATTCTTTAATTTGCCTCCTTTTCTTTTTCCTTCAAGTTTTCATTACAAGGACTACTAAAATGAAGGGTTATATAGCTATGTAAGTGAAGAATGCTTGTACATTCTGGCTTGTACTTCTTTCGTGTAATTGATTAGTGATAGGCAAGAATCTAAAGCAATCAAGAATTCAAGGTGAGGAAAACCATTTGCTTTGAAATTTGTATGAACATAAAGTAGGAAAATTTTCAAATTTTAGGCTCAACTTATATTCCTTCTTCCTATTGACTTTTTGGTCTTTTCTTGCCAACTTGGATAGATAATATTTATATGCCTTTTTTCCCCTTGTCTTTTTTTTTTTTTTTTTTTGTTCCCTTCTGCCAAAAACAGGCAGGGTTCAGTTCAAATTTCAACATAGTATGTGGCCTTGTACTAGAACTTGCTAGCTCCACTCCCGCAGTTCAACTTCAACCCATTGCCTGGTTAATATCTGTATGTGTGAGAGAGAGAAATTTGGAGAAATTAAAGAACAACTACTTATTTACAAAAAGAGCACTTATATATTACATAACTATGTAAGTGCAAAACATACATAGCTGCATAGACTCTCATTTTGGATAGGACTCGTACCTAAACGTATAGTACTAGACACTACGAATGATGAAGCATTTACCTTCTCCATGCCAATATTATCTCGGGAGACAGGTGACGCTCCAACATCCACTTATTTCATGTACATAGACCTTGACACGTAACATCAGAAACAAAGTACACAACCAAACCAAACTGAACTAAACTGAACTAAACTAAACTTTGACAGTCTGACACATACACTGAACTGGGCTCACGCAGTAAGGCCATGTTGATAGTTTGAAGGTCGCACGGCGCCAAGAGGGGGGCGACGCAGGTTGTTGCTTGGCGCCACTGCCGCCTTGGCATGGTGCTCAGTATTTTTCTTGTTCAATGGGATACCGGGCACCCTACACCATCCACCGTTGTGACGGATCCATTGGCTCCCATTGAACACCCACCCATCACCACCATTGTGGTGATAATTCCCATCCTTCTCTTGTTCATGCACCATTTCAATTTCTCTCTCTCTTTTTTCTTTTTTTTTTTTGAAAGGAGTTGTGATCAGATTTTTTAGGGAAGCTGAATTCTAATTTAGAGTGGTTTTGATGTGTGAGGTAAGATACACATGTAATGGCTATTTATACTAATTAACCAATGCACTATTAGATCATGATAAGGATGCATGAAGAGACACGTAGGTGGGTAGAGATATTTTTGAGCTAGTAAAATTATCTACCGTCCTTTAATTTATTCCTGATTTTGAAAGGAGTATATGATTCTAAAAGGAGTAAAGCAAACAAAAGCAAGATGCAAAAAACTTAGCGTTAATTACTTTTCCTTTTTAAACTCAAATAAACTGAATCAGGATAGATTAAAACAATCTTTATGTATAAATATATTTACAGGTGGCTTGGGATGGGTGGAACCACGTGGAAAGTACGTAAAAATATCAGTTAACGTTGGAATTATACTACAATTAATCAATATCACGATCATCACAAATTCAAATGCATCTCAAGGGTTTCATCTAGGGTAAGATATTAACATGGATGAGATATTTGTATTGCAGTTGTTATGGGGAAATAAAGTGACAGATAGATTATGTCCTTAGCTATATCTGATGCAATTTATTTAAGATTATCGATTCAAAGTATAAATTTAGTTGAATGATGACCTTTTCAACTTCTTTGAAAATACATGAACTAAATTACGTATTTCAAAGTTAAGCCTAAACTTAGGATGTATTTTAATTTCTTCGACTTAAAACACATCAAACACACACTTTGGGCCTTTCGTATATGGGAAGGTGGGAAAAATATGGTAGTACCAACAGACACTGCCTCATTGATATATGCTTTCGTATATAGGGAGGCGTAAAGTTTGGAGTAACTTAGGATACAATTCATGTTGCAGTAGGATTTTTTTAAGAAAATATAAATTAAGCAACTATTGTATCAGATAGAGTTGCATGTGAACTGCAACTCCACGAGGAACTGTAAGTAATTGTGATGATTGTATAAGCTTATAGTTATTTTTTTTTAAAAAAAAAAAATCCTATTGCACAACTAATACATGAAGGGATTAACCGGTTAAGTGATGCCTCTGTGGCAGACAATTTTCTTTTACATACTCCAATTGATAGAATTGAACGCATGTTCCCATTATATGCCAAGTTCATGGGCTGCATGGCTTTTAATTTTTAATGTCAAATCAATTGAATCAGGGTAGACTAGAACAGTCTTTATGTATAAATATATAGTTGGCTTAGTATGGGTGGAACCAGGTGGAAAGCATGTAAAAATATCCGTTAAAGTTGCAATAATGCCATAATTAATCAATATCATGATCGCAACATGCATCTTAATTAAGGGTTTCATCTAGGGTAAGATACTAACATGGATTGTTTGATAAACCTCTATTTTGACATCATTTAGCTCCTTATTTGACCCCATTTTCCTTTATTTTTATGCCGCATTTTGATGAGAAAGGGTCCAATGTGCTTCCTTTGGTGCATATTGTGCCTATAAATGTGTTTTTTCCTTATTTTTAGGAGCTGTTACCAAGAAAATGAGAAATTCATAGGAGTTGATGAGAAGGAAGGCCAATGTGATGTTTTCTAAGGAAGGAAAGAGGTCTAAGGAAGTTTAGAGGGCCAAAAGAGCAACATTAAAGAGATCACGAAAGTGCACAGTCAGTCATGCACCAAGGCATGACCGTGCTGCCGGAAATCCTGCTTTCCTAAGCTGCGCACGGGCAGTGCACAGCCGTTCGCCCACTTGTGTGCCCTATGCACAGGTGCCTGTGCGTCGAAGCATGGTCATGTGTCTTTCTAGTTTCACAATATTTAAGCGGTTTTCGAAGTTAATTGGGAGAAGTGTTTCTCTATGTTTTTGGCAAGCCGTTTCGAGGGCTTCATCAGCCACCTTCAAACCCCATTAGGGGGAGAATAATTAGACTAGATTAATGTACATGATTGTGGATTTTGCGATTCAAGACTAAGTTTCTCTTCTCTCTTTCTCTTTAATTTCATGTTTATTGTTTTGTTTATGTATTTGTTAATTCTTGCTTTGATTTTCTTTTGGATGCTGATTTGTGATTAAAGTTGTGATATTAGATATAGATTAGCCTCTTGATGGCTAATTGGTCTTGTTTAGGCCTACACTCATCTTGTTTATGCTAAAATTTAGAGTTTTCTCTCACGCCCACCATGTGTTCAATGAAATGCTTGAAATAGCTTTTATTTGTGTTTTGGGACAATTGACTTGTGCAGAAAGGTAAGGTTAATTGTCTAGTGTGGGTAGAGAAGATAGCTCACATTTGTATATGAAAATAGTTTAAATCTTAGTTAGGTCGAGGCTGTTAATCTTGTACTTTAATTGAGCTAATCCCATGAAAACAGGTTATTAGAATGATTAGACTAGCCTATTGATTATTGAAAGAGGGTTTGAGTGGTCTTTAATGATGCAATCGATCATCTTTGAATACTATCTTAACTTGGGAAGGTGATGGTTTGACTTAATTAGTTAGTTTATCTTAGGTTTAATTATAATCAAAGTCCCTTTTGTTTGCTCGCTTCAGTAGCTTAGTTCTTCTTCCCTTCAACTTCTTTCTTGCCTAAATTGATATATGCTTGAGTTGGCTTTGGTGCTTGGAAACACAACTCCTTGTGGACACGACCCATACTTGTCGGTTGCTAGTAACAGCTACGTTGTGCACTTACAGTTTTAGGACAACATCGTTATGGGGAAATAGAGTGACAGATGGATTATATCGTGTTAGATTTGAGAGCACACAACACAAGAGGGGGGGGTGAATTGGGTTGTGACAGATTTTCAGAATTTTCACCAAACAGGTTCAGGAACTGTTTGGAGAGGG
>JACYFF010003369.1:92153623-92171314 GCA_017589665.1 Selenicereus undatus | reverse complement strand
ATTTTCAGAATTTTCACCAAACAGGTTCAGGAACTGTTTGGAGAGGGTGTTTGGAACTGTATACGAAGCACTGTGCAGCAAGTAATCACTGAAAATAAATAGAATCGACACAGTATTTTTCCGTGGAAAACCTCTAGCCCATCTGAGGTAAAAAACCACGACCTACCTTGTAGGATTTTCGCGCAATTTCACTATACGGGCTGAAAATCGTTACAAAGTAACCTAGCTGTTACACTTGCAACACACCGTGACTTGTCTTCCCAAGACTTTGTCACCCCATGTCTGAGTCACCCTTGACTCAAACACACTCAATCACTCACAAAAGAATGAAGAAAAGAACACCTCACTTGAATCGCTTCTAAGTAAGCTAATGTGAGATACAATATTCCCTATTGTGCCAATTTCGGAAAGCTTGATCTTTTTGCTCACTAGGCTCGGTTTTCTTTCAAAAATCACTGCACTTAATTCTGAAAATTCTCTGCTTGAAAACCGATGATGAACTCCATGTTCACGTTTTGAATAAATAGATAAAAAGAATGATTTTAGTAGAGAAAAAGGAGGAGAATTTTTAGGCATACTCTCAGCACATAACGGCTAGTGGGGCATGATTTTTAGGTCAGCCACAATTTTCTTTCTCAGCCAATCTTGCTGCTCCAGTAGCTCCAACCATTTACTAAAAATAGAGGTTGGTTATTTCAATTTGAAAAACAAGTAAAGAAAATCTAGGTTAGTCAATACCCAAGCTAAAAATAGCTTAGCTGACTAACTGCTAGCTGAAAATCATTTTTAACAAAAGCCCCAGAAAATACTGATTCAAAATTTGGAAGAGTAAATTTTGAAAAACGTTTTTTACTGGCCCAACACCAAACAGTCTGGATACCCTGTTTGCAGTCCTGCTCTAAGATAGTGTTGGGGTCTTTTTGCAAAATCAAAAAACCTTTGACAAAGTGAGTGTTAAATCAAAGATTTCCTAGTTGGCACATTAACAAGAATCTAAGAATAAAAAATCAATACTACCCAAAAGATTCTTGATGACTAAATTGCAAAGATATTTCGCTGCTCCAATCACTGCATCACCCTATTTGGACATCTGTTCTTGTGCTTTGACTTTTCATTTCATTTGCTGCTCTGAGGACCTGATCACCAACCTGTTTGGAGACCTGTTTTGTGCAACACTCAAGTATGTGCATTACGTTGTCATTTATGTTTGTTATCATCAAAACTCCTTACATATTATAAGGAAGGGTTCAACATATCGTCAGCTATATCTGGTGCAATTTATTTAAGATTATCCAAAGTATAAATTTTAGCCGAACGATGGTCTTTTCGACTTCTTTGAAAATAAAGGATCTAAATTAAGTATCTCGAAGTTTAAGCCTAAACTTAGGATGTGTTTTAATTTCTTCGACCTAAAACACATCAAACACACACTTTGGGCCTTCCTCAAGCCAAACCCTCTCCACCTCCGCTCATCATATAAAAGATGTCCGTTGTTCCCCCCCCCCCCCAAAGATCTTTTAGAGATATTATCAGAATTTCTTTTTTTTTTGGGTGTCGATAGTTTCTTTCTTTTGATAAGAAGTGAATCCTTATATGAATTTGGGTATAAAACTACATACATTTGATTCACATACTATGTTTAAGCAGGACTTTAAAATTTGGATCGATTTTACTTGATGAAATTATATTTGCATTACATAACTCACCTTTTTTTTGGTGCAAATTACATAACTCACTTTAATGAGCTCATTGTCATTTTTATCCTTAAAGTTTTCTTTTTACAGAGGAACTTTATTCTTCTATTGTCACCCTTAAAGTTTTCTTTTTACAGAGGAACTTTATTCTTCTATTGTCACGTCGTGTCAAGTTATCAAGTTAGTGCAATTTTATCCGTGCTTTTTAAAATGATTGATTAGGGAATCAAATCCATGCCAGAGAAGAGCCTACGATTTTGTTTCTTTTAGTTTCTTTGCATCGCAAAGTAAAGGCATCTAAGGCTTGTTCTCATCGACTTATTTTGCCTTGATTTATATTGAACTGAACTTATTTATTGAACTTATTCTAAATTTATTTATTAAACTTATTCTTAAGAAATTAAGAACAAATTTATGAACTTATTTACTGAACTTATTCTGAACTTATTAATTAGTACTCAACTTATTCTAAACTGACTTTATCTAAACTTATTTTTCAAAAAATAAGTCAAAGATAACAGGGCTAAATATCTATTGCCACTTAAGACGGTATGTATATTGCTAATTTGATAGGTCGTCATAGAATTTAATAATATCTGGTAATGTCATAAAGTGTCGATGAATTTACTCAAATATCATTTTTTTAATCAATTAGAATTAAGCCTTTTTTTGTTGAGTTTGTTATGTATTATACCTTGATTTTTGAACTTTGATTGTCCAAAAAGATATAAAGTTTCTTCATCAACTGAATTCTACTGTGTTTGGATAAAGATGAGCTCTAGATTCAGATACCAAACCGAAGACAGGTCTCATAAGATTTTGACTAATTCTACTATAGTATGTTTGAATAAGGTCAAGCGTGGGCTTGGGCTTAGCTTCCCACTTTTCCCCTATTCCTTGAGCGGGCCAGTGTCTTATCAAGCCCAAGCCCAATGGGAGTCAAGCTTGGTCCCTCGAATGAAACGCATATATGGAGATTATTGTACACGTAGAATCAACAAAATAACATAATTCATAGAAACACAGCACATTGACATTAACTAAGAACATATTTTTTTAGATAACCTAAGCTCTCTATCCACTGGGTCTCAGTGTAGGGCTTGGCATAATGAAGTAACACTTGCGAGAAAGAGAGGCACGGACTTTGAACAAGACTCAACAAAGATCTGATCTCGAAAGTAACTAGACCTAAAAAAAGTCTATTTGCCACTACAAATTCTCCATAAGCAAAGAGAATTTGTCCATCCCAAAATTTAAAACGAAGTTGGGATGTGGAGGTCATACATAATCCCCCGAGCGGCTTTAGTAACCAATCTAGCGGAACTCACACTAAAAGCTATCTTATTGTTGTACGTATATACGCATATAATTTAGCAGTATCCATAGGATTCCATTTGAGCAGCTAAGAAAAACTTTTCGTGGTTTCTCCTGATGTATTCAGCAGCTTTGGAATCAACATCTTCATACTCCTGATGATCATCATAATACTGATTCCACTGTACCGTGCGAGATGGGGGCTGAAGCACGGTATAATTACTCGTTCCTTTTTTCAAGGCTTTGGAATCAACATTTTCATACTCCTGATGATCATCATAATACTGCTTGCATTGTACCGTGCGAGGTACGGGCTGAAGCACGGTATAATTACTCGCTCCTTTTTTCAAGGCCTGATGGTGGTAATAATCATGACCAATGTCATTCCTCTTCTTGTCATTCTCTGCGACGCAACTACGATCACCAGCTGGTACCCTACACCATCCCTTATAATATCGAATCCAACGTCTCCCATCAAACACCCACCCATCATCATGAGCACCACCACCGCCACCGCCGCCTCCTCTTCCACCACCACCACCACCGTGTTGATTTTTCCAACCCTTCTGCTCATACACAATCTTATCTCTCTCTTCATCCCACCGGCCGTATCTTATTCCTCCCATAGTCGCCATCTCTCTCTTTTTCTTTGTTCTTTTTTTTGTTTTTTGGTCTGTGTGGATGACTTTGAAGTCTTTGAGTAGTTAGCTAGGTAGGGTACTACATATGATAAATTTACTGGCTATTTATAAGGAATTTTTAGACCTAAGTTACGTTGTTTCTAAGTGTATGTAGTCATTAGTCAATCAATATACTGTTGCAAAATGATAAAAATGTCCTGGTACAAACACTTTTAACGATATCATGTCTTAATTTAAAAATTATATTATTTTGTATTAAACTAAAAAAACATATAATTAAATAGTGGAAGCGTATTATTGTACGACCACTCATGAATTTTACAAAATCTACTGTCATCTATAATTTTTAACAATTTTATGGCATGTCATTGTGAATAAGGTTAAATCCAATCAAGATGTCATTTTCTGCTGTTGTCACAATTGACAAATACTAATTTTTATGTCTTGTCTTAGGTTAAAACAAGACACCTAAAAATTACAAAATGAAAGAGTATTTTTTAGACCTATTTTTTTTCTATGTATTTATGTCATTTTTAGTCAATAAATATACTAATTGGTATCTATCACCAACCAAAAAAATAAAAAAATCAGCATACTAATTAGTAGCTAAGGAGAACGCGTTCGTGCATGGATCTAGATACTCGAGGGACAGGCAGGCTGGCAAAAGGCCCTTTCGGCGAGCCAGTAAAATTCTCACCCCTTCAGTATATTCTCCTTTTTACAGCGAACTATATTATCTTAGGGGCAAAGCAAATTAAAGTGGGCTGACCAAATATTATCTCCAACACTTACAGAGAGAATAAGCATCTCTCTTTGTAGCTATCCCTAAAACTAGTCACCCCTGATTTCATTCTATCCTCGATGGCATTCATATGGTAGCTAGCTTTATGCTTTTATTTTCTAATTTATTCCGCTTATAGGGGTAACCAGATACGGATATCTTCACCAAAAGTCGGAGACCGAAATCAAAACAGTTAGGATCGCACTCCTAACTATTTAGAATCAAACCCGAAATTGATTCTGCACGTTTCTAATAATGTGGTGTCAAAATGAGTCCTGGCCTCTTGCCCATATGTTTTGAAAAATCATTTTATTTACTTTCTTTTCTTTTCCCACGTGTATTAAAGCATTTTGTATAGTATCTAACAATGAAAAAGAACATAAGAAATCCTTGCCGCATAGGGAGGTTGAGAGGGATTAATTCTCCAGAGACATATTTAAGCACTCCTTGATCAAGAAACTCAGGAAAAACAGTGACCTGATTTGATTCATTTCGGGTTACCATATATGGAGTATTAAAGGAATCTAATTAAATTTATTGCCACTCAATAATCTCTGTATGGTGCTAATTTAACAGCTAATCTCGGAATTAATCTAGAGAATGTTTTAGAGATCGATGCTTTTAGTCAATATTCAAACTCTTCTTCTAACCAATGGCCAATGTATGCGAAAAAGGGTCCTAATTGTGTTGGAAATACCGACGAAAATTCAGTGGACATATACCAGTATTTCGTGCGTGTTTTCGATGGGCAACCTAATGGAAATGGTTTGTCGGTATGTAGATCAACGGAACTAGAATTTCAATGGGTATTTCGCAAAGAAAAAAGTAAAACTTATAGAGTATTTCGATTAATTTTCACTACAATTATTCATTCACCATTCTCGTAATACAAATATAACATTTTTAAGCTTCGTGTACATACTAGTTACTTCTGTGAGTTTGAGTCATTGTCTTTGTACAATTTATTGCAGATTTGAAAATTTGGAGCGTCAGTTTCTTGCAGAATAGAAATTAAAAGTTGTTGTATTAGATCTACATTTTGGACTAAGGAATGAGTCACTAATGAAACTTTATGTAGTTCTAATATAAAGATCTTCCTTTCAGGTGCAATGTATGATGTCAATTTGACATATACTTCACAAAGGTGTCCTATAGCTCGGCAACATTTGAGAAAAACACGTTAATGTTAAAAAATGCAACTGGTTGTAAGAATATTTGCTACAAGTGAAGAGCCAATCGACAGTATATTTATCATTAGCTTTCTGTAAAAAATGATTCAATTTAATGTTTTAGATTTACTTTTGTTATAAAATATTCATAGTATATGCAGTAGGGTTTTTCATTAATGCACTATTCCAATTCCTTATCACCAAAAAAAAAAAAAAAAAGAGATCCTACCTTTAAACCCATGTTCTAAGATATTACTTGAAGACTTAATACCTAACTTATTCTCTTGATTTTATTTTTATTTTTGGGGGTGCGGGGGGGTGCATTTGGTGAAAGCGTTTGTGGGCCAAGCCATACTTGTTGGGCCTGAAAGAGATGGTGGGCGAAAGAGTCCAAGCCCAACAAACTTACTACAGGGATTTTAAGTGGTTGACCATGAACTTTACCACTAGTAATTTTCTAAAAAAGGCACAACACAAAGATTCCACCACATGTGGTGGGTGGCTAATGGACAAACAAGATAACCAAATAATTGAACACCACCGGCTGTTGTAAACGAGTGAATGTCAAATTAGGCGTAATTTAAACCTAAATAAGACGGGCATTCAATAATAATTCACATCCAAAATAGTTTCACGCTGATCATTAAAAACATTGATTACAGAAATTGCCAATTCCACGTGAATTCCCAGCTTTACAGTAAATTTTGGATCTATAAAAACAATTTGAGATCCCTAAAAAGATACACCGTTTTCAACTGTAAATTTCGTACATGATTAGTGCATTTTGCCACGCAAAATTCTTCGCCGTAGCACTTCAATCCTTGACCCACTGGTTCCTCTCAATCTAGTTTGGTATATTTTGTCCAATCCAAGCAGACTTAAGCACAGACTGTGCAGGTGTAAATATTATATATGTCCGAATTTAAAATTCGGACGCAAAATTTTTAATATTTCTATCGTCTGAATTCCATTGTAACTCACATTTGTACTTGTTCGATTTATGTAACCTGCAAAAAATCGGGTACAGTTATAAGGTTCTCATCGAATTTGAGACATTGTCTGATTTGTCCAACTTAAAATTAACCAGAACCCAAAATTTTTACCAAACCTGCTCAACAAAACATTGTCTGATTTGTACTAACACGTTTCTTTTTCCTTCCACTTTTCAAACATCTAGAAAAGTTGTAGTAGATATTTTCAGTTTGTTTAAAATTATAATCAACGCAGAAAATAAATCACTGCATTCTCCTTACTTCTATTGTTTCAAATGATTTTTAACTTGTTCACAATGGTTCTTTGAATTTTTTTTATAGGTCTAATATAGATCTTTATATTTACAAGTAAGACTGTATATATTTGAATCTCTCAAATCTGTTAAATGCCTCCATGATAATGATCTAGTTTGGCTCATAGGGACGGCCGAGTTTCATTTGTTTTCTTTTTAAAGAAACCAAGAAGGAGCGATGTTGAAAGCTGGCGATGACAAAAACATAACACAACTAGGGAGGAGTGAGAAGATGGGGAGCAGACATGCCAACCATGAAGCACATGACAATGATAATGGAGACAGACAGAGAGAGCTTCAACCTCAATATGGAGGTGACCATACTTAACCTCAATTTGGCCCACTGGAAATTCCTAACAAAACATTTTTATACACACCAGTATCCACATTCAAAACTATCAAACATGAAAAACAGTGGCGCCCAAAACTTCAACAAGCAGCTGTCAACCCCACTCACTAAGTAAAGAACCAAGCAAAATGATCCTGCATATCTCGAGAAACCTCACAGAAGTTTCCCCATTCAAGGTCATGGTCCCATTCTCAGAAGGCGACAAGGAAAACTAAGCCGAGGACTATGAACCATGGTTCCGGTTCCGGTTCCGGTTCTTGTATTAAGCAACGGGGTGTTCAGTCCTGCAAACCCCTAGAAGAAAGCATATGATCCCAGAAAGACCTCAAAGAACTGAACTTGTAATAATATAACACCCCCCCCCCCACCAGTGTGGGTCATGGTGTAATGGTGTTTGAGGAGATCCTGATGCAGACAATTTTACCCTTGCGAGCATTTTTGCTAACAGAGATTGATTTCTATAGACCCATAAAAAAAAAAGGGGAATTTTTGGAGGACTAACAGTGATAATGACAACAATAAAAATAATACAACAATAGTAGAAGATTTGAAGTACCCAAACAAATCAAGAGCACCATATTCCTGCCCAGCCTTCAGATGTCATAATACAGCTGTATCATAATAATCAGGTTTTCTTTTCCATCTATAAGAGCATCACCAGCTGGAATTAACAGCTCCCTCCAGATTCTTATTCTACAGTTCCAAGCAAGCTACTGGACTGTGTAGTCTTTCTTTTTTTGAAGGGGAGGGGATAGAGGAGATCATTTGGTGGTAAACATAAATGTAAAAATATCAACAGCGCAAAGAGATTTCAATGAATTCACTTTCATGGAGAAAAAGTAAGCCAAAACGAATCGACAGAATGAACACAGCAGTTAAGAAAGGTGGAGGTTAAAGAATATACGAATATATGTCTAAAAGATAAACAAAAAAAAAAGCTGTCTACCGCTGGAAAAATGCCCCGGGTTTTCCCAATCTAAACTGTAACATCAGATTAATCATGCCATACCAAGCTTCACAAAGACAATATGATCCATTGACAAGCTCTCCTCCGAATGATTGGATATTTACCATCTTAGATGAAATCAGGCTCCAGGGACTTTGATATGTACAGAACTCCTCAAACACCCAACTTGACCAATGCGATCTTCCAAGCATCACGAAATGAACAGGCCTTTGTCACATTTACAGTCATAGTGACCTCAAAATTACCATACTCGACTGACCTCTCAAAAATGGGATTGTAAGGTCAAACACAAAGAAAAGTTATTCACTTTCTCTCATGCAGTTCCCGGGCAGGAGAAATTTGAACTTCTCAGCATTCTCCAAAAGGTATGAAGGCAGATGTACTGCAGAGAAAGAATGAGGTACGGGTCCCATCTTCCCAATTATATCCTTAAACGTGTATTCCTCAGGTAACATATCAAATAAGTCATCCCCGTCACAGATTACCCTCTGAATCCTCTTGGAGTTCAAGTAGTGAGAGAATCTCACCCTGTCATTGTGGCTGTATGCCTTCATTTTGAATATGAACTCACTAATGTGACGAAAGCAGAAGCTGCAGTGCCATCCAGCATCAGCTAAGAGGTCATCAGTCTGCCTATAATGGGCATACCTCGTCTTTCCTGTTTTATATTTGTGGATAGAAGCCCTCCAGCTGTTATTGTCCACAAGAAACTCGAACGAGTAAAGATAATTCTTCAGCTGAAGATGAAGGACATCAGGGATATTGTCACACCACCTCAAAAGATTAATGGTGTGCCTACTTGGTATCTCATCGACATCGGACATTATCAACAAGTCATCATCGGATATACCGGCTATCCTTAGCAGCTGATCAAGGGCGACCCTCTGATATGCCTCCTCAACAAAAGGATTCTCCCCCTTCTTGAATCGCCCTCCAATAGTTCCATAAGTCAACCGAGGCTCAACAAACTTGAACTGGCCTCTGTTGGCGGCAAAGACAAGAGGCTTTGGCAACCCAGTGAATGTGGAGTTGGACTCAAGAAGGACAAACTGCGAGATGTAAGGGTACAACTCCTGCCACCTTATGGTCAGTATGTCCACCTCATTACTAAAGAGGACAGCATCAAAAACACGTCTTGGGTACTCACGAACTCCCCAACCGTGAAGATTGCAGAGGTTCTCCATGGTCACATTCTCGTTGTAGTAATGGGGAGTCACACGGAATGGCTTGGGAGGCTTTTCCCACAATGGCCGGAGAAAGTATGAAATCTTCTGGCCATGTAAGTAGAGACCAAGGGTACAAAGCGGTACTATCAAGAACACGAATAGGCAGGTCTTCAAATCAAGCCCCCGCAAGACGCAGCAGACTCTAGTCATGCTCGATCTGCTCGACTGCTAGATGAATCAAAACGATATTTGTAAGGACACTGGGTGAAGAACAACAGAAGAACAAAGCTCAATTTCTCCACAAATTCAGATTTTGACCATAAGCATACACTATCTTCTTGTTCAGACATACTTCTTCAAACTTTTTCTACTCTAATTAGGGGTAAGCATAAATAATCCTGCTTGTTCCATTAATTAAGGAGTCATATGAACTTTTCAACTTTCTCTACAAAGGACTCGTATCGTCAGAAAAGTCCTCATGAAGAACAAGATGAAAAAGCTCATTTCTGGTTTTATGCTCCAGAAGAACGATGCTATTATATCACAGGAATCCATATGAAGATCAATATGGGATATCCAGTAAAACCCCCCTCAAATTCACCCCAGAAGAATCAGATCCAGATTAAAGTCCGCATACTATAGAATTATAGTGGGCAATTAATTGCAATGCCAACACCAAACCAAAAGTTGAAAATTCAAAAGATTTCCCTAGAAAATTCAGAGTGCCATCAATAACATCCAAAACCAAGCATATAACAATACAGCATCTACTAATCAAAACAATCAGAAATCAGACCTTTTCCGGAATGAAAATTCAAGGGTTTCAAATTCAATGCCCGTGAATTGGTAATGTGATGTGAGGAAGACCCAGATCAAAGAAAAACCCTAAATCTCATACGAGATTAGAGAGAGAGAAAAAGTGTACCTGGCAACAACAATCCTTGCATAAATTATCTGTCTTCTTAGAGCAATAATGGCCTCCTTGGTCTGGCATCAACGACATTTTCTCCGCTAAATCTTTTCCAGCGCCCAATTTTGTCGACATTAAAAATTATCTTCCCAACTGTCCAATCAATCTCAACAGCAAGGATGATAATGAAGTCACAAACCCAGAAAAAAAATCAGAGTCTCCGGATTGTAAAGCTGAGACCTTTATACCCTGTTCTTGAAATCGAGAGTCAGAATTTCCAAACCCAGATGAGGAAAATTCTGAAACCCGAAACCGATTTGCAGTTAATTGGGCTTGTGTAGGCAAGAATATAAAGAGATAAATCCCAGAGCTTGAAAAGAGAATGAGAAAATACTGGCTAAATTTAAGGGGGTATTTATAATTATTATTATTATAAATGAGCAAATAAATGAGAAATTAAATTTTTGTGGGGGGGAGAGTGGGAAAAAAATGGAGAGCGTTTGGCTTTGATTATGGGTGGGCAGGCGTAGTGACTTTTTTTCTCAGGGCCTAGGGAGATAGCCGTTTCTTTGCCTTTGTCTTCTTTTTATATGTGTCCAGCATATATTTATGATTTTTTTCTTTTTTTTTTGTGAGTTGAATTTGAATGCCTTCCTCAATTCCCCCACTCGAATGTAAAACATAGTATATGATTTTATCTAGCCTTCTTGTATCTCATTTGGGTAGGATTTTGGCAATTTAAAGCATTTTCAGCTTAAATTTCAGTTGTTAGAACTTCCGCATCTCACTTTACTACATATGTCAGGCTTTCGGTCTTTTGAAACTTGTAATCATTCACTTTTTCAATCCATAGAACTCCAATTTGAATCACTAAATAAAATATTTGCTATGAATATACCACATAATGTACAGCATTTTTTTAACCACGTAAATAATATTTTTAGATAAAACAAAGAAAAAAACAAAAAGTCACAAAATGGCAAAAAAAAAAAAACCAGAGAAACTCGCCATGGAACGGTATGTAGTTTCAGAACATGTGTCACTCCTTCTTTCCCTCCCACTGGAGCTGCAAAATTGAAACTTCGGGGCTCCCATGTGGAATGCGTTTCTATGGTTGCAAATGCTCTTATATTGTATTTCTAAAAGTTCAGACTCTCATTAGTAGCGTTGCATTGTTTGTCTACATTTATTTGTCATACGATGATTTACATGTTATATTTTTAGTTGTATCTACTCTCAACAGCCAGACAAGCAGATCTGAAAGTAAAACATTCCCATTAATAGTATCATATGAAAAAATTTCAATTACTACTCTTAGGACTATGGTGTAAGAATTGTTATAAGATGGTAAACAATTCAACGACCATAGACAGATGATTTTTAGAACACGTTTTCATTTATAATTTGTTTGAGAGAAAAGGCAAATAATTCCAAATATTCATTCATTTGATTCTATGTCCATCTTGTACTATAATTATGTGGTACTATCCTTTTGTAATTAACTTATCTAAATTTAAAAATAAATATATTTGACCGTTCTCTTGTGAGTTACTTACTTGAATTTAAAAATAAACTAATATAGCCTACAAGTTAATCCCAGTGTCCTATAATAATCTTAAAAAAATTTGCCGACTAAACTACACATGTTGACTCATTCCCCCTTCCACCTTTTTTTTGGTTGAGTCAAGCATATGAAGTATGAATATTGTTACTCTGAAATTAATCATATCTTAGGGCACTTTCAAAATTATCTATACCATATGGATTAGCATGTAGGGTTTACTTGTAGGTTATATTTGTATGATGGTGCCCTAAAAAAGCATATGGAGTACGAGCATTGTTATTATGAAATCAGTCATACCGTCGGGCATTACCGTAATCATTTTTATCTTCCCCTTTTCTATCCAAAAAAGAAAAAGAAAAAGAAAAAGAAAATTGAGGGTATTTTGGTCATAAAAGGAGACTTAGTTTCTAAGAAGACGAGTGGATGATATGACGCGTTTGGTTTTGGATTGAATGGCTCAAACAACGGAAACATATCACGAAGACTTTTCCCCATAACGGACGCTGCTCGGTAAATTATTGTCTACCGTACATTTGGAATTTTGAATTAGGGCTCGTTCTTCTTAATTTAATTGTCAAATTAACCAATTCCAAGTAATTTGCTTGGTCAAATGTCTTTGGAGTTCAGCCTGTTCTTTGAACGTAATCTTCCTTTTATAAAAATTGAGAATTGGACCCCTGTTTATTATATCAAAATATTTAAAAGTATAATTTATGTAGAATTCTACTCTTGAATTATAATCGAACCGTGTTAAGTGTCATTGTAAATTAGTTAGTTTATCCAATCATTCTTAATTTGTACTTTTAATTAATGCGTGAAAATCTTGAAAAAAGGAAAATGGTAATTCAAAAAAGTCAAATGTTAAAATCATCATAAAGGTATCTTTCTTTCACAATGGGAAGTGTTCTTTTTAGCTTATCATAAGCACTTATCATAAGTATTCGGTAAATTTTAGCACAGTTCGATATCATTCAACATAATTCAGTACTGTTAAGTATTTATCGAAAATACTTATTTATATTTTTTCAAACGTTCGGCATATTTTAGTATATTTCAACATGATTAAGCATGTTTTGGCACGATTAAGCATATTTCAGTAATAAGCACCAATAAGTACTTATCACAAGTTGAAAAGAACATGCCATTGGACTATAAATATTGATTATCTCCCATGATACATAGCACATGTTTTGCATAATAACTAACATAATCCGAGTCTTGTAATAATAAAATATAGAAAATTTATTACAGAAGCCTAACCATAGCCCTCATGGTCAATGACAACTTGAGTATAACCAAATGAATAATTAAACACCATAAAAAACATATTGTACTATTTTATATAATAAATCTTTTAAAATAAATTAAGTTTCCGATGAATTTTCTTTTGATCAAATCAAACTTATTGAATTGAAACTTCATTATAATACAACTAGTGAAAAGTTTTTATTTATTTATTTATTTATTTTACAAATGACATGTGAAAATCAACGTAAATGAAATTTAAACTTAGATTTTTAATAATAATTTTCAAAGATTTTAATTGATGACAAGCATTATAATTGTACGTATTACAATTTCCAACGCTGAAATTGCAAAGCTCGTGACAAGTCGTTATGCGTAAAGCATTCCCAGCTAGAGTTTCAGTTTTTGGAATTCTGGTCTGCCACGTCAGCAAAAGTTATACAATTTTTTGAACTTGCATTTCATCACTTCTCCAACCTAGGCAATTTCTTATGTGCTCCCGGGAGCACATACTCTCGTTATCTATATATATATATATATATATTTCATGCCATATATTTATTTTCTTAATATATGTTTGATGATGTGGCTTGTGGGAGCATATGCTCCCAGGAGTATAATAGACGTATTGTCCAACCTATGGAACTCAATTTTAATCATCCAATAAAAATATTTATCATGAACCTACTTCATAATACACAACTTATTTTTTTAATCATATAAAAACTATATATTACCTCAAAAAAAAAAAGAATAACAAAAGAAATAATAAAAAAAATACAAAAGTTGACATGGGAGGGGGAACGCCAGTCCGTGGAACCACGCGTGCCCCTCCCCATCCACTCCTGGCTGCCAACTTCCACATCCATGCGTGCCGTCACATCATCAGTTTGCTTGCCTCGCGTGGAACCGGCTACTGATGCTCTAAAGGCGGCTTCCTCACACGTTTTGAGGCACCCCTTCCAGCAAAGACACATGTTGGCCTAATGTGCATTGTTCAAACATTGAGAGTGAAAGGTATTTTGTAGTCTACTGCTTACTTATGCATTAAGAAAAATAACGTAGGACAGGAGCTTTGCCCTTTTGCCAAAAGCACATTCCTCCATCAATCGAGTTCTAACCTAAGATAATTTGCTATCAACTCTTAGTTTATAATGTTGGTACGAGTAAGTAACTAGCTAGGTCCTATTATGTATAAGCTGTCAAGGTATATATTCTTCTTTTTTAAGGGAACAACTCGATTTTACTGGTTAAGTTATTCTTAGGTGGAAGTTAACATAATAGTTAATTACGCTTACTAGCAAAAACAAAATGCATGCATTGTGAAGAATCATATGCTTATTTTTTTCATATTCAAGTGAGCGTTGCTGTAATGACATGACAGTTGAGTTTCAAACTCTTGTTCAGTAGAATCTCCTTGGTGAAATTTTTGGTACTTATAGTTCTGCATGCCCCTTGTTCGCTAGGTGGTAGGGTTAGGCTTCTGTTGGAGCTAATTTGAGAAGGAAATTTCATATTCAAGATTTTATTAAAAATAAAATAAAATCACTGTATTCCATGCTTGTTTGCAAGTAGCCGACTTTAATAAGCAGGAGTCCCATACTAATTTGCTAGTGAGCTACTTTGACAGTTTTCAATCTCTTCTTTAGGCATTCTCATCATCGTTGTAAGTTTCTAGGGACCTATAACACGAGGGATTTCCACTACCAAAATGTAAGCAGTTTGATTGGCGAACTTTCTAAGCACAAATTAGAAAATAACATTTGAATTTAAGCCAAAACATGCCACAAAAATGCATCGTGACTTGATCCTGTTTCTAAATTTTCTATTTTTCGCTGAAAAAGTCCCATTATTGAAAGAATATGCTTTAATTTTCTTGTCTAGTGTACATATGTTTTCTGAAAGAATAGGCAAAGTAGTTGGGAAATTTCAGAATGTCGTTTATGAAAGGACAATAAAATTAAATGATGTGATCGTGTCATATTGCGTTGAATTGTTCATTTTTACTCAAAATATGATGCTCAACTGAGTGGAAACGATTCAAAGTGCGTGTGCTTTTCACCATGCAAATGGATATAATATTCATATCCTACAGTTTCCATTTCAAAAATTTAGTGAACATAAAATTTCTTAAGGTGTTATCAAATGCCTAAATTGATTTAAAAAAAATGTATTCATCAATTTTTTCCCTGTTTATTCTATTAAAGAAATATGAGTAATCTAGCATTAAATAACCATCCAAAAGTATTTCTAGTTAAATAATTCAATTTATTGTATTAGATAAATTATCCTCGAAAAATTTTATTATGCATTCATGCATTTAATCAATAGGGTACAACTTGTTAAATGTTTGTAATCTTAGGTTGTTAAATCCTAAAATGAAAGATCCTATTTGCGTACTCCAAACTCATGCAACCCAGACACTTAGAATTTCACAACTTCTTCTTCTTCTCTTTTTGTTTTTTAAAGTAAGTTGTCCACCTAAATGATCCCTTCTATGGAAGGTGCATCCATGGAATTAATGTCAATTAGTAGATAGCGCATAGTATATGCAGTTGAGAACAATTTTAGTTACACACACACATATATGTCAATTAGTAGATAGCGCACAGTATATGCAGAACAATTTTAGTTACACACACACACATATATATATATATAGACACAAACACACACACACAGACAGATATATATATATATATATATATATATATATATATATATATATATATATATATATATATAAACTTTTTGAAGATTACATCAGACTTAAATTCATTTAGGGATGTTAACAAACATTTTTAACTCCTCTGTGCCCTCGCTTGTTCTCACTAGTTAAATTCAATCACTATCCCTATCGACATGTTGGGAAATGGTTTTCATCCCCATATATGCATTTCCACCAGGACCCAAACGTATTGTCACCAAGCTCATTTTCCACAATCCCACTGCGGGTCTATTCTTTTCATTAGGAAATAGAGGTTAAGTTAAGAAATGGGTGAAGTTTGTTGAAGTGGATTGAAGTGGGTCTTTTTTTGTTGAAATGGATCGAAGTGAGTTGAACCGATTGGAAGCGGGTTGAAGTGGACTGAAATTGGTATAATTTTTATATGATGGGTAGAAGTTGATTAAAATAGTGGATTGAAGTGAGTTGAAATGAGTTGAAGACTTGAAGTGGGTTGAAGTTGATATTTTTTTTTTTATTAAAATTCATAAAATGGGTTGAAGTGGTTTGAAGTTGTCCTGTAAAAGTTTACTACCACAATTTAATTTTCACACTTTATTTTTGAATAGATTACGAATCTGAAAATAAATAAAACACAAAATGAAGAATATATATTAGTGACAACTTATAATTAATACCCCCTTTTTTTTTTTGTAGTTTTTGCAAGAAAAGGATGAAGAAGGGTATGCAAATTGAAGTGGTACAAGGTATGCTTGATTGCTTGTACTATGGGCATGACTTGAATGGCTGCGTCAATGGGCACTGAATTAGTCAAGTCAGACTTTTTTATATTTTTAGATATCAGAGTTCGGGCTACTATACATTGTATGTGTCAATTAATACAAACATCAAACTGATGTTATGGTCACTCATTTATATTCTTTTCATTAATCAAAATAATCAAAGAAAGTTACAATTAAGAAAACCAAGCAAATTAAAACAAGGAAGAAACCTAATCGAAGAGTACTTTGGAATTAGCAAGCTAAGGGGCAGGACGAAGGTAAGATAAATGTGTGGGTGACTATACTGACCACCCTCTAATCGTGTCAAGTAATATAATGATTGATTACTATGCCATGATCGTCCTTACAATTTTATTTTATTTTTTTTGGTGCAAGAAAAAAAGCGACAATTTCATTAGAAATTAAGGAGCCATCCGACATATGCAGTATGAATTTGAGCAAAATGAATATAATGCTCACTACAAAAATAAAAGTCTAACTTCACACGAATCGTTGTTTTTCTCAAAAGTATTGCATGAGTAAAAGATCCACAAATCCATCATTTTCTTCTTTAGATTGTAGACATATTTTGGTGTAAACAAAAATAAATACATATTGATTAGTTCATAGATATTTCACAAAGGAGTGCATAGTATATTGGTTAAGTACTTGTCGCTCCATGTGAAAGTTGTGGGTTTGACTCTTTGTATTGCCTTTTGTGTAACTTTTTTTTGAAATCTTTTTAAAAGTATATCGAACGACGATATCATGCTTTGCTTTCAAAACATAAGATCTTATCGATGACAACTTTTTTGAATGTATTAGCTGCGCACTTCATTTTTAGAACTATTAAAATTTATGTTATGTGCATTATTAATCTCGCCCCTCCCCCCTCTTGCTTTAAATCCTGACTCCGTCCTGACTGTAGCTCAATCTATTCTTGGCAATTACGTTTAAAAATTAAAATTGTATGAATAATATGATACATGAATAAGAAAGAATGTGTCAGAATCACGCATATTCTTCATCAAATGCGCTTAAAAAAATGCCCAACACAAACTTATAGGGTTTCCATGGTACGACATTCCACACCTTGTCACAGGCATATCCCTCCCAATAATCAAGGTAGTTTAAGGTTGTCATGATTAGCCACCTTCAA
>JACYFF010003369.1:92123210-92140045 GCA_017589665.1 Selenicereus undatus | reverse complement strand
TGACTTATAAGTTATAATGGTTATTATTGCTCGTTTTAAAATATAATGATTATTACTATGCTTGCAGATGACGATGATGATGATTTTACACTAATATGCAGTATATATGTGATATAATTTATATATACTAAGAAAAAGGGCCACAAGGAAAGGCCGTGGGCCCAGGCGTTGTCCGGCGGCCCGTGGAATGGGCGGCAAAGACCAGGACCCGCCCTTGCCACTGGCCCACTGCCCTCTTTCTCATATTCTATCTCTTTATTCTCTCAATCTGGCCCTTTAATTTGATGTTACTGTTAATGGTGGCAGTAGTACTACCCTCCACTCTATTAGTCTATGCCAGGTTGCCCACACAAAGATCACCCCCCGGTTTACAGGGGATCTCTGAATCTCTCTCCCTCTTCTTGAGTCACAAATCCGCCCATTGGACAAAGGTCCACTAAGGTTTTTTTTTTTTTTTTTTTTGAGGTCTACTTTAAGTGCTGTTAAATTTAAAACTTACAATACTTTACAGTTGTCTCACAACTACATATTGTATGATTATCACACACTTTTTTACAACTTTTCATAGCATCTCACAGTTTTTACAACTATGGTTATAGTGAAAAAGAGCAGGGTCTAATGTTAGTTGTGCCTATGAGCCTGAGTCCTAGACTCATAGGTGGTTATACTAACTCATTGTAAGGCTGTGAGTTTTGTATAAAAGCGTCCAACTCTCACGCTTTTTGAAATTTAATTTATGTTCATTCATTGTTAGCATTGATTAAGGTTAAGACTGTGAGGATTTATAGAGATTCAACCACAACATTGATAGTAAAAATAACCTAACGTTTGTACTTAAATCACATACTTCTTTCATCATACCCATAATTTAAGTAATGCACATTGCATTATGTAAATTATCAATTAAACCTTAATAAGATTAACATAAGATCCTCATAATTTTATTATTTTTTTTGAAAATAAGATCCTCATAATATACATATATAAAACTTTAAGCTATCCTTAGTTTTAACTTAACAGAATTTATTCTAATTTACATTGACTTGTATTAACTTTATGCAAAGAAGGTATGGTTTTGAAGTATAAAATTTGTCACGTATTGGTCTATGTAGAATTTTTTTTATGGGCATATGTAAATATTATAAATTACTTTATTAGAGTATGCATGAATTTTACCAAAATTTAATAGTATGCAATACAATTATCCAATGAGAATCCTACTTCAATGATATAGCTTAACACCCCTCCATGGAATGGTTAGTTTTCATACTCCGTGAGATCGAGCACAATACAATAAAGCCTTTGCAAAAGTCCTATAGCTAGGGTACTTAGCTAGGGACACTTAGCTAATAAAGGCTTAATAAAGCTATGATAATAAATAAAATAATTTCCCAATCCCATGGATGAAAGCGATGCATATCTTATTCCTCCTTTTAGCCAACCTCGTTCCTTTTAGCCAACCACAAACCCCATGATCCCCCCCCCCCATCTTCAACCAACACAGCAAAATTAAAAGAAAAAAAATAAATAAGAATAAAAATGTTCAACAATTCGCAAAATAATCCGCACTTTATATCATCAATTATTTGTGATCGTCCCTTTTCAATTTTCTTATTGGGCGATATTAATGGAGCCAAAAGGGATGAACAGAATTAGAGAAGACCAAAGTTATGATGTCGCCTAATGACTTTTCTTATACGTGAATATTTTTTAAATAATATTTGTGCAATTTATGCGATTTTGTCAAAATCACATTACATATTTAAATATCTCATATTTCAGAAAAAGAAAATTATGAAACATAAAATTACGATAAAATATATGCATCGATGTAAAGACATAGCTTTCATTTTGTATATATAAATCAGTTCAATTTTCAATATGATGTTGACAGAATTTGAAGCTAAATATTTGATAGCTATTCTCAAATATCTACTAATTGGACTTACAATTAGACCTAGTAAATGTGTTATTTGATTTTGGTACGGATCAAGTTAAGTTTGAATCGGGTCATATTTCGGATTAAGTAATATTTTATATCGGTTTGGTTAGGTTAGATCGATTTTGGATCAATTGATTTTTTGGTCAATACGCTTGTCATGCAGAAATAATCAACTTTGTAGAAAATTTCAGATCGAGTGTGATTCGATTTGAATTAATTTAAATTTTGAATCTTCTATTAGTTGAACATATTTCAGATATCGAATTAAATATAATTTCAGTTATTCGATTTAAATTTTAAATCTCAAGTTAATTTTATCAAATCTACGCCATCAGAAGGAAGAGATAGGAGTCGTAATCATGAGGAGAGAGGTCCGCGAGTGGGCGCAGGCTAGGCACGTGGGCTTGGCCTCTCTCGCTGCAGCCTGGCGTGAAGCCATTCCATCCAATTTTACTTGTAGCCTTTCATTTTTTCTCTCTAATTAGCATTAGAGTATGTTCTTTTTATTAGTAAATAAAATTTGATAAATAGATAAAGTCAATAAAGATCGATGAAAAGTATATAGAAATTAATAAAAATTGATATTTTAAAAATAATTTGTAGAAATTGATTAAAGTTGGAAAAAAAATTGGAAAGAAGTTGGTAGAAACTAATAGAAGTTGAAAAATATTGGTAAGAAATGTAAATAATTGGGAATTTCTTTGCAAAAAATTTTAAAAGAGATTTGTAAGAGTTGGTAAAAGTTGATACAAGTAACAAAGAATTGAATTTTTTTTTTGGTTAAAGTAGGTAAAAAAAAGTGGGTTGAAATTGATAAAAGCATTTACCAACGAAAAGAATATGCCTTAGGCCGTGTTCGGCAATAATATTTTGGGCAGCGTTTAGTGTCTTGATCAGGTCAATGCACTAATTAGTTAATTTTTAGTTTCGGTAAACTAGTGTTTTGATTAACATTTCAAATAGCATTTAGCGCTTTAAGTAGCGTTTTTGAAAAATAGTATTAATGTTTGACATTTAGGTCTTGTTCGGCAATAACGTTTTGAGTAACGTTTAACGTTTTGACTAAATCAATACACACATCAAGTAATTTTTAGTGTTCGATAACACGCGTTTTGACTAGCATTTCAAGTAGCGTTTAGCGTTTTAAGTAGTGTTTTTGAAAAGCTAATAATATTAACGTTTGGCATTCAAAAGTAACGTTTCATATTTTTTGGCCAAAAAGTACCCTTGCGAAGTTTTACATTTGGAAATTATTTATATCCTTTTATATCAATTTACATGAATGGGCTAACCCAACAACTAAATTTACCGAATGTCCGAATCTATTTGTTTTAACTGCTCTTCTAAACAGCTATCCACTAACAGCTAAATTAGAAACATTATCCGCTGCTTAAACAGTTATCCGCTACTTGAGCAACTAATTTTGCCGAACAGGGCTTTAAAAGTAGCGTTTCATATTTTTTAGCAAAAAAAATCCTTTAAAAAATTTATATTTGAAAATTATCTATATCCTTTTTTGTCAATTTACATTAATCAGCTAGCATAATAACTAAATTTACCGAACATATTAGTTTCAACCGCTAATCTAAATAGCTATCCGATAACAGCTAAATTAGAAACGCTTTCCGCTATCTGAACTGTTATCCATTGCCTAAACTGCTAATTTTACCGAATTGAGTCTTAATATTCTATTTATTTAGGCCTTTTGAAATGATTAGTCTTCCTAATTATTGCCTTTAATATTTTAAAAAATTGTTACATTTTCAACATCGATAATTGATTTTTTTATGCAACAAAGCACAAGGATTAGTATCTACAGATTTTGAATATAATTCTTAATAACAATTTCTAAAAACTTTAACAATTATACCGTTTCATACTCACGTCATTAAAATTGATTATTGACATGACGGGAATCATGAGATGTTTTGCTGATCTTCTGGGTTTTTGCCATTTTGACCTTTTTCCTCGCCTTTAATTCCCCCCAACGTAAAGTATTCATAATATTGCGCTATATATACCATCTAATAATTACAATAACAAATCGACAGCCCAATACATCCTCTTTTTTCTTGGATTCTCTCTCATCATCCCCCAAGAAAGGACATCTTCTCCCACCCCAAAAACAATTTAGTTTGGTTTGGGCAACTGCAAATTACTGGTATTGTCATATTGTGATTGGTTTTCTTTATGGTGTGGAGCTTTATTTGAGAAAATTAAACCCCTTTTTCCTTTTTAAAATTTTTTTTGGTGGCGGGGACAAGAAGGAATGAAATCCCCTGTATATAAGATTTAAGCATAATATTGTGTTTTGTATTTTTCTGGGCTTTGATGCTGATTCTATACCAATAGCAGCAGTGCCCTCTTTTTCTGTCTTCTTCTTCTTATGGTGGTGTTGGTGGTGACGCTATAGTTAGTTGGAAAAGGCTGAAACTTTCATTGGAGATGGAGTTCTGCTACTCTTCTTCATTCTGCCTCTCAACTGTTTGATGAACTGTCTCACTGAAGAAGGAACTTAATTAAAACCTCTCCAAAAAAGAATCAAGGAAAAAGCATTTTCAAGCCATGAAGTTCATGAAACTTGGATCTAAGCCTGACACTTTCTGCACTGCTGAAGCTGTAAGGTAATTCTAGTTGTCCTTCAACTCAAAACCCAACTTTTCCATTATGAATTTGTGTTCTTTTTATAGTGAAGGTGTTATGATACATTTGTTGTGTTACATGAAGCAGGTCAGTTACCTCAGATGTCTCCTATGATCTTATAATTCAACTTAAAGGATATAAATATTTGCTTCATAAGGTAATCAAGAGAGAGCCTGGATGTTATGCTCTTTAATGAAGGTTTGTAAATTGTGTTTCCTGAAAGTGTGTTTCATTTCAATTTGAATACAGTTTCCTTTGCTGTCAAAATGCCTGAGATTACAGAAGCTATGCACAGAGTCCCCAGACTCATCAACCCACCAAATAATCCAACTCCCAGCAGATTTCCCAGGTGGGATTGAGGCATTTGAGCTCTGTGCCAAGTTCTGCTATGGCATCACCATCACTATCAGTGCGCACAACATCATAGCCACCCGCTGTGCAGCTGAGTATCTTCAGATGACAGAAGAAGCAGAAAAGGGTAATTTGATACACAAGCTTGAGGTTTTCCTCAACTCTTGTATCCTACAAGGGTGGAAGGACTCAATTGTGACCCTGCAAACCACCAAGGCCTTCCCTGGTTGGTCTGAGGACTTGGCCATCACTAGCAGGTGCATTGAAGCCATAGCTTCAAAGGTCTTAACCCAACCATCAAAAACCGACCTCTCCCATAGCTGCTCTAGGCGAGGAGGGAGAGACGATGTGTCCTTTAATGGCAGTGGTGGAGTTCCTGATAGCGCGAAACATAAGAATTCAAGCAAAGGGTGGTGGGCTGAGGATGTTGCTGAACTGGGTATTGACCTTTATTGGAGAATTATGATAGCCATCAAGTCTGGTGGGAGGGTGCCCTCTAGCCTAATTGGGGTGGCATTGCAAATTTATGCTTCAAGGTGGCTACCCTCAAAGCTAGTAATTCCTGAGGTTGATTCAGATATTAGTGGGGAGAAGACTTCTAAGTATAGGTTGTTGCTTGAATCAATAGTGAGCTTGCTTCCTGCTGCAAGAGGTGCTGTTTCCTGTAGTTTTCTGTTGAAGTTGCTGAGAGCTGCAAATTTGCTGAATGCTTCATCTTCCAAGATGGAATTGGCAAGAAGGGTAGGGATGCAACTAGAAGAAGCAACTGTCAAGGATCTGTTGATTCCTTCTTCAATGGCCGAGACCCAGTTTGATGTAGATCTTTTCATGGCCATTTTGGAGCAGTTTCTGTCACAGGGGCAGAGCCCCCCAACAAGCCCTCCAAGGACTAAAGGAAGGTTTGAGAGGAGGAGGAGGTCTAGGTCAGCTGAGAATATCAACGTCGAGTTTCAGGAAAGTAGGAGGTCTTCTTCAGCTTCTCATAGCTCCAAGTTGAAGGTGGCTAAGCTTGTGGATAGGTATCTTCAAGAGATTGCTCGTGACCTGAGTTTGCCTCTTTCAAAGATGATTGCTATTGCTGAAGCTATACCTGAGTTTGCTAGGGTTGATCATGATGATCTCTACAAAGCAATTGATACCTATCTTAAGGTTTGTTCTGCTCCATGACTTCCAAAACTCCAATGTGCATGAAATTCTGTCCGCTAGTTCTTACAGTTGATGGCCCATTCTCTTGATATCCCCACATCTGTTGAGACTAATATGTGCCGAATTACAAAACCAAAGAATTGATGCTAGACTCAACTCAGACCTAAAAAAAGTGACTTGATCTCAGTCTAAACAAAAATTGGCTTTGCTCATGCTTTGCGTGACTAATGGCTGATTGCATTTTCTTGACAAGCTTATTGGACAACTATACTGGACTAGAATTTAACTAAATGCAGCCCAACTCAAATATCATACCACTCCATTATTTCCTTATCCTAAACTAACTCACCACGAACCTAATTTGAACAATGCCAGGTCTACATTTCCATCCCCTGGGTTTGTTTTGTCAGAATTTACATTGAATTAGTCTAGTTTCTGAACTTTTTTTCTCTCTTTAAACGAGGACCCCTGCTTTCTGTCATTTAAGTGTGAGATACAAAGATTTGGGTTCTCTTTTCAAGTTTCTCCCAGATTTAGACCAATTCTTCAAGTGTTCTTAGTTCTGAATTCACTGGTTTAGCAAAATTCTCAGCTCCCTTGGAAGCTAACATTTAATCTGAATGTTCAGGCACACCCGGATCTCTCAAAGAGTGAAAGGAAACGCCTTTGTCGAGTCCTAGACAGCAAGAAACTCTCCATGGAAGCATGCATGCATGCTGCTCAGAATGAGCTTCTCCCCTTAAGAGTGGTTGTCCAAGTCCTGTTTTTCGAGCATGCTCGAGCTGCCATGGCTGGGGGTAAAGTTGCGGATCTGCCCGCTAACATCAAGGCATTGCTCACAACACAAGAAGATGACACATCAAGAGCGGCGGGGTCATTTAGCACCACAACGATTGCCCCAACAGCTGAAGATCAATGGAGTGTCTCTGGCCTCAAGTCACCCAAATCTAAGCTCTCGAATTCTCTGAAGACCGAAGATGAGCTGGAGGAAAATGGCATTATGAAAGCATCAAAGCTCAAGAATCTTTGCGCGATTCCTTCTAGGCCTAAGAGGATGTTCTGTAAGTTGTTATCAATGAACAAAGCTGGCAATGATCAAAAGAACTGAGGGAGGAAATGGGAATGTCCAAGTCAGTGAAGAGAACTAGGGAAGTTTTACGGATATAAATATTTTGGTTGTAATGTATAATCTTTAGGTAAAAATTTTAATATGAATTGATGATTATGTATCCTACTGTAATAAGGTTATAATCAAAGAGAAATGTTGAGGATTTAACAGGGAAAATCTTTTGAAGTGATACTCTCAATTTATGGTCACCACAGTCGGATTTTGGTAATTGTAAATGGCAAAAGCTTATCTGGGACCAAATATGCTTGTGTTTTATTTTTCCAAAAATACATACATATATATATATATATATATATTCTTGAAAGTATGTATCATCTCATCGAATTTCTAGGTGTATCATGAACATTTGATTCCTGTTTTTAAGGATGGACTCTAGTTATTCATAATTTATGTATATGCTAGATAGAGTTTGAAGTTTGCTTGAGAAATTAACACAATCCTATCATGCCTTTAAGAATTTATACTGATCTCGGAAGTGATTGCAAATTGTTCAATAGTCTCACGTTTATGACCCTATTTGGCAAACAGCTTTTTGAAGAGTTTTTTGGCTAAAAAGAGCTTTTTTGACCAAAATTAGCTTTTTGACCAAGTAAAAAAGCTAACTTAGGTGTTTGGTGAAAGAGCTTTTTGGGTCCAAAAAACTAATTTGAAAAAGCTAATTCCATGAGCTTTTTGGAAGAGCTTTTTGAAGTATTAGTTTTTGTCTCACAACTTTGTCAGAAACAACTAATTTTACCAAACAGTTAATTCAAACAACTAATACAAACAGCTAACTCAAACAGATAACAGATAACAGATAACAGCTAATACAAACAGGTAACAGTTGTTTACCAAACAGGGCCTATAACCTTAAGATTGTGAATCCCACTTTTTCCTCCATAAAGGTTGAAGGTATTTTTTGCTTTTTCTCTTTTTTCAAAAATATGTTTTTTAAAAAGAAAGTGTTTGCATTAATTAATTTAAGCCTCTTTTTTTTGGGCATCATGAATAATTAAGGCTAATTTGATGAATTGAGGTACAAATGGAAACCGTACTGCCTGGAAATGAGTGGGATATGTAGATTGAATTGCAAATAATTAATGTAGGGAGAGATGGAGATTTCTTGAATAGAAAAGGAGGAGCAACGTGATCAAGCATGGGAGACACGATTATTTAATTTGTGCCCTTAAACAAAATACGAGTTTGCAATATTTGAGTCTCAAATTTCATGCTCACTCATTTATTATCAAAATCAAATACATGTACGTTCAGACTGCATCATATATTAATATAGGCCACCTTCTCCCAAATCATTTACATTTAATTAAAAATGTCAATATAAAAGCATATTATCATTAATTATCATCTTGTTTTACATCATGATCAGCATGTCTATTGATAATATTGTTATTAATAATAACAAGGCTATCTCAAAAATTCTGAGTACAAATTACGCAGCATTCCTTCAGAATGAGATCATGGGATGGATCATATATGCCTAACAGTTCTTCAACAAATAAATGATGATTCCATCTCGGGGAATTTAGAATTACAAAAGATTCATTTAGAGTGAGAGACGAGAATTGTTAATTTAAACTATTATTCAATTTAAGTATAGTGATCCTGATTTTGTTCGAATTATAAAAAATACCTTAAAACATATACACAAAAAAAGAATTAAAAAAAAACACCTTTTCTCTCGTTCGCATTCACGTCACCTTTTTGCTCCTATGATCAAAGAAATTTTTTTTTTCTAAAAAAGAGAAGGAAAAAAAAACCCTTCTTTTCTCCTTCATCGTCAAGTTGTCTTGGCAACCATGTGTCCAATCCCTTAATTTTTCGACGGAAATTAGAAAGTATTAAAAAACAACTTCTAAAAACTATTTAAACTTTACCAGGTTTTTACTTCTGAGAGGGAAAGATTAAAATCTTTGACTAATTAGATGCACAAAAAAGTAAGATCAAGAAATTAGGTTAAAGTTTCAGCTTGATTAACATGAGTCAACTAATTCGACGCATCTATCCAAAATTTGACTCTTTTAAACATAAAACAAAGGAAAAATATACAAAAGAATTACAAATTCCCTATCTTAAACACTAGGTGGAAAAAGAAAGCAAAAGCACTTATTTGGAGCTCATCTTTTCCTTCTCTACATGGATCAATTTCTTCTTTATGGGGTGGGAATTTGAAGAATGAACAATGAGATAAGAGAGATGTATAGTGGAACTTCATTTTAGAAAAAGTTGCATCACCCACAAAAAAAAAAAAAAAAGGGTCCTCCAATGCCAACTTCTTGTAATGGCAGACATTCTTGTTGAAGGTGGTATATATCTGTCTTTACCTCTTTTGTAATCATCCTAATCCATATTATCATTATAGTACTAATTACTTCCTAAGAATTATCTATGTTGACCATATCAATATGTATGCATATTATTATTAAAAAAAAATCTTATACTCTTGTCATTAGTGGGTCATATGTAATTGATTATGAACTATCAAGGTGGGATTTGTTGTCCTTGATATCATGAAATATGCCCTACTCGTAGGCCTTTTTAGACAACCTTGCAACAATGTATAGTGATAAACAACAGTACACAAGTTTGCGGTGGAAAATTCTCGAAAAATCAAGTAGCAAACTTTGAAAGATTTGACTCGTTTGAGTATCGTAAAGTTGAACGATTCGTGACAGAATTATGGTACTATTCGTGTGCTGTTTTGTATGCGATAGGTTGATATTTAACTCGTTTTGATGGTTTTTTTTTTTAAGAAAGGTAAGCATATATTTTAATTAGTTCTTTTTTTAAGGGGTCTTTTTAGATTATTCTCATAAAGGATAAGAGAAAGGCCCCTGTGTGAGACCACGTTCCACACCATTGTGGAAAGAAGTGATACACCATATTTTGTTACAATGCTGGAGAAAAGTGTGAATTTCCTGAATCATAACTTGGATTTCCCATGGTACTTGGATGTGTCCCTGAACCGCTTGGATAAGGATTTTGTTGTCCCCCTCGATATGAATATATGTGAAGCCTGCTTGTAGTGCTGTTTTGATGCCATTTCTCATTGTCGTTGCTTCTAGAGCTGGGAAAAGCTGACCCGACACGATTACCGACCCGAACCCGACATGAAGTTAAGTGGGTTTGGGCATAAATTTTCAACCCGTTTAATTAAATGGGTTGACACGTTCAACCCGTTTAATTAAATGAGTTAGGTTCAGGTCGAGATTCTCGACACGAAAAAGTACCTATTTAACCCGTTTAATTAAATGAGTTAAATAAGTCAAGTCATTTTTTTCATTTTTTATTTATCCATTCACTTTTTATTAGATAATTAAGAATATAAAATTTTTTAGAAATTATGAATTATGATGAATCTAGGGAATTTCAAAGAGTAATTATTTAATGTGATACGTAAACCTAATTTTTAACACTATAATTACGTATTAGTTGAAAATATTAAATGCGTAAATAGTCAATTAAGCGACTGAACTTGACCTGTTTATCATAAACGGGTTACGTAGGTCAACCCGTTTAAAAATTAAATGGGTACAGGTCAAGATTTTCAACCCGTTTAATAAACGGGTTGGGTTCAGGTTGAGGAATTCTCAACCCGTTTAAGTTCGACACGAACACGAACCCGACCCGACACGACCTATTACCTAGCTTTAGTTGCTTCTGCAACCAAAACGGACGCCCCTCCTAGATAAAAAGATGCGGCTTGAATAAATCTCATTTTCCAATTACGGATAATGAACCCTCCGCCTGCTCCGTGTAATGTTTAGGACTTTTTTTTTTTTTTGCATTTGATGCTTGTTCGTTCACATGATGAAAATGTTTAGGACTTTTTTTTTTTGGCATTTCGATCTTTGATAATCACGGGGCCTATTTTTTGTTTGCCGTTATTGAACGCTTCCTGCCATTCGCCGCTCATTACTATCTTTTACCAAAGCATCGTTACAAGTCTTTCAGACATATGTTTACCACTGTTTGCCACTCGTAAGGATATATCGAAAAATCAGTTTAAAATTTTAGGAAAAATCTAAGTGAGTAAGAGTATAACGCATTGTACTCTTAAGAAGTATAATGTAATATTCATTTTCGGTAACAAAGGAAGCGTTTATCGATGAAGGTGCATCAAATAAATATATTTTTTAAGAGAACAAAAATGCTAGCATATTCCTCAGGTGATTTTCCTTCCATTTGAATCTGTCATTCGACATCGTCTAAATTTTGAGTGCTTAGTCAAAATTACCATCAAACTTTTTACTTGGGTGAAAAATGCCATCGAGTTAACTTTATACCTGATTATTTCACTAAACTGTATTATTATGGCCAAATTTGCCACTTTGACTCGTTTTAACCGGCTGTAGCAGGTTTATTTTTATTTTGCTTTTAAAATTTAAATGTCTTCTAACTGAAATTAGTCTTCTCCCTCATCTTCCCCCTTCTCTCCTCTGTTCATGGGCTAGGGTTTGGCTTTCATGGCGTTCATGTTCAAATCACTGCTCAATTTGTAAGCAAACTCAAAAATTGGGGGTGAAAATTGACTTACCGGTTGAGTCGAACACCATAAACCCCTCAAGATGGCTGCGATGTGTAGAAATTGTTCATGTTTCTCTATATGTGAAAGGTGTTGTAGCTGTGGGAAGAGATGCGTTGTTCTTACAAGCAAGATATTTAAGAGCCCCCTAAGAAGGTTTGCTAGGCTTAGAATGTTTGACTCACCTGGTGGATGTGATCATCTTGAAGGGGTTGATGACTCCCTTTGTGATAAGGTGGGGTCAATAGTAGTGTCCCTGATTGTGTCAAATGAAACATTTGTGCAATTAGAATCATCATTTGCAGAGAATGAAGGAACATGCAGCTTGTTGACCAACAAATGAGAGAGAGGAAGGTGTTATGGGATTTGCTGTTATTGTTTGTTCTGGTAATTGCTGTAGGCGGGAAGCAATAGTCTGGTAATGGGGCTTGGTTGATTTATGCCATTATGTATAAGGGTGATGATGAGGTTGATGTAGTTTGTAATAATTTAGGTTAATTATGTATTAGGGGTGATGTAGGGTTTTCTTTAAAGGACAAGTTCAGAGAGATGGGGCGGAAGATGAAGTGAGAACCATGGCAAACGGGGAGGTTTTAGGATTCTTCTTCAATTTTTGTTTATTTTTCAACACCCACAAACAAAATCCTTTCAATTCCACCGACAAAACACTCTTTTACCTGCTACAACCGGTCAATGTGGCAAAATTGACACTAATAATAGAGTTTAGTGACACGCTTAGGTAAAAACTTAATTCGATGGCATTTTTTACCGTAGTAAAAAGTTTGATAGCAATTTTAGCTAAGCACTCTCCAAATTTTTTACATTAAGATTATTTATGTTTAGCACAAAATGGGCTCAAACATTCACCCTGAAGTCACAAGAGACTGGGCTCTTTCCATTAAATTGGACCATGCTAAAGCCTGCTATGCCAAACAATGATCCAGGCCCACAATTGGAACAGAGTTCGTCTCCTCAGCTAACTATGGGCTCAAATATCATCCTTTATTTCTTGGCTCCATTTATTTATCTGAAAAATCAAGACCATGTTTTAAATAAAAAGAATGATGGAAATACTTGTAAAAGAAGAATTTGTTATTTTCTTTATAAGTGAACGGTCACTCACATATATAAAATTTAAAAAAAAATCGTTAGATTTGTCTTTGGTGAATGGAGTAAAAAAAAACAGGATGTCAAGTATGAATAATGAAATACAAACGGTAGGGGCCCGGGGTGGGGAAACAGATTTGATGGCTTCAGTCAAATGCTCTCAAGTTTCACATCTGTCTTGCCCATCATCTTCTGCTTGTGTTTTGAAATGTGTTTTGAAATAGCAAAAAACACACAAAAGTATATCACTAGAAAAATTTATATAAGTACCATGTGCTCCGAGTAATTGTATTATAGATTCGAATTTATATATCTACCGAAGTGGTATAATTTATGTCATGTTTTTTTTCAACTAAGATGTGAGAGGATTAATCTTTATGAATGTAGGAGAAGTAGATACTGGCCTAAGAAGAGTCGAAAGGAGATTATTAGGCATGATTTGAAATCTTTGCGGTTGTCGCATGACATGACTCAAAATAGGAGTTTGTGGAAGTTAAAGATTAAGGTTGATGAACATAGATAACTAGCCTTTGAGCTTTGTTCTGGTTGTTGTATGCTAGGAGTGTTTTTTTTTTTGGTCTAACTTGCGTTCGCAGTTCCTTGTGTTTATTAGTATTATCAGCCGCCCATCATGGTTGTCTACATTCCAATGACAATCGTTTACGGTATGGTGCCTTGGCTTTATCTCAGCTCCTAAGGTGCTGCTGTAGGGATTTTCTTTTGTTACCTTGGCACTCCTTTTTTCTTAAAGTCATGCTATAGTTTCAACTATACGTGAGTCTCTTAGAATCGGTCTCTATGAAAACAGAGATGCCTAAAGGAGTAGGGTTGCTTACACATGGATCTCCCCAGACGCCGTGCAAGTGGGATCTACACTGTGAGTTATTGTTGTTCTATTCAACTTCTCATAAGCACTTATTGTTAGCATTCAACAACTTTCAGCACAATTTAGCAATTTTCAGCACATTCAGCATTGTCAGTACTCACTGAAAATACCTAGTTATATTTGCTTCAACCATTCAGCATCTTTTCGCATGTTTAAATATATTTCAGAATGTTTAGGTATGTTTTTAACATGTTTCACTAACTTTCAACATATTTTAATCTGTTTCAGTAATGAATACTTCTCTTAAGTCGAAAAGAACGACATACATTGATAAAGTTGCGACTATATAAATATTACATACGTGATACATATATAAACTAAAAAACACAGTGCAAATTTTGCAAGGTTTGAATGTCAGTATTGATGTACACATACATTGATAAAGTTGACAAAAGGATGAAGGGGAAGGAGAAGTGATGGTGGGTTGGGAAAGAGAGGAAATGCAAAGATCGACGAGAATTTATGATAGCCGAATGTTGAGGGTTGCATAAATTAAGAACCGTACAAGTATGCAATGCAATGCAGAGATCGAAGGGAAAACATAATCCAACAATATCCCCAGATCAGATCCACAGAGGAACCACTGTACTCTCTCTGTGGTTGTGTACATAATTTTAATTTATAATTTATAATTAAAGGGCAGAGAAACAAAAAGATGAGAAGAGTCGTAATCAGCCAGAAGCAAAAGCCCCAACTCCTTGGGAACCGCTTCTTCTTTTCGTCCCTACGTTGGAATGCGCACCTTCCTCCCCCAAATTAAAACCCACACCACAGACAAAGCAAATCATCTTGGCTCCGATCCTCACTTTGCCAAAGTCAAAATCTCCCATGAGTATTAAATTTCTAATGTAGCAAGTTTAGTTCTAAACCTTTAATCATGAGATTAAGCAAGTACTTGAACCTTCATTAGCCTTTATGCTCTTACAATCTTAAACTCTCGGGCTTCATATTGTCAGACAGTAAGTTTAATTTATACATTATAAGCTCCACTTAGATAGAATACCGCCTTCCTTATAATCGAAATGAAATTATAGGCATATATAAGCGCTCGAACGTAGAAATTACATATAGCTTGTCTCTCTAGCTAGATCAACATACTAGATTGCCAATCCAAAAGCTAAGCTTTATATATAGATGTGTGCTGCTATTTTGCCACAATAGGAACCATCTATTTTGATTTGTATCCATTTTGGTCCCATGCGTGGACATACTAATGATCAAACCAGGTTCACCTCTCTTAAACAATTCTCTATCTTAATTTTCCTACTCAATTTGTATGTAATAACATTAAGAGAATTTAGACATAAACTAAGAAATGATCAAGGTCAAGCCCAAATGTGTAGGAAAATTTTCAAAAAATTTAAATTTCCAAAATATGCATGGAATTAGGTTATTTTTATTCCTCAAAAAGGCAAAACTCTAGAAAAGTATTTGAATGACAAGGGTTCAATGACATTTGACAGTACTAGGGTAACACAAATTCCAGAATGGGTATGAATACATACTATCTGCCTTTCACTCTCTCGCAGAGTTGGCACCGTAAGGACAAGTTTAACCACTAAATTTGAAGTAAACGCAATTTGTCAACAATTTCTTATATACTTTCAAGAACATATATATATTTTTATTACTTACGTATATATATTTGTTTATATATATATTTTTTTATACATATTTGCTGATATAATTCTAAAGAGCATTAAATATGATATACATAATGGAGTTTATCAATCAAGCTCAAACTTTTCAGGAAACCCCCCCCCCCCCAATTTTTAGATGTCCAATAAGGGCAAAATCAGCATACGATATTACATTCTTTTTAATCGATATTTAATCTATAAATGCTTCAAGAAACCTACATTCCTAAATCCTACCAGTTCAAGGAATCAGACCAGTTTTCAACAATTTCCTTGAACATGTATTTAATTTCTGGTCATTAGCATTACACTCCGATCTAAGTAGGCATAATCAAATGTCTACTCAAAGGCCCAAAATATGAAAAAAAATCCACAAACCCGCCGCGGCCCCCCCCCCCCCCCCCCCCCCCCGGGCCCCCCAAAAAACCAAAAAAAAACAAAGAAAAAAGCGAGCATGCTTAGTAATTAAGTTGATAGAGAGATAAAACAACATTAACTTCAACTAGAAAAACATGTTAAACGTTGACAAAATGGGGTCATTAGGGCCTACAGCACAGAAGCCATCGCCACAATTCAGCTCGTTAGCTGTAACCATCAGAAAACTATGGAGTAGTACTAATTACCAATATTCTACGCAGAAATTTAATTAATTAAGGCTAAACATTAACTACGTACCTAATTAACCTTTAAGTACAATATAATTCCCCAAGAGAGTGAGACACAGAATAATTAGTCCAACTTCCATAATTTTCCACCAAAATGAGAAAAACAAAATCAAATCCCATCGTCATTAGAATCTGATTAAAACCCCAGACACTTTGCACCGTTCGGTTTAGGAGGAGCAGCAAAGACATTGTGGAGCTCATTGCAGTGGAACATTCCATCCAGATCGTAATCATGATCATGACGAGGATAATGATCCAAGATCATAGGATCCTGATGTGGGAGCTGCACCACCTGATAATGTCCCCCCACCTCACCACAAAACGGCGTCGTCTCAGATCCTCCAAAGCTGCTCATCATCAAGTGGCGGTGCTGGGAGCCACTGGGGTCAAAGTAGAACCCAAAATAGTCATTTTCCACACCCTTAGCCATCACCTCCTCCTCATCATCTTGTACCACCTTAGACTTTCCCTGATGATCAGGGGCAACGAAATCAGATGAAGGTCCACGCTTGGCATGGGTGGACTTGCACTTAGGGAAGAACTTCTCCACGATCTCCTCCAACAGCCCCGATGTCTCCGACTGTTCAAATGAGAACAACTCCTCCATGGCAACCACGTCCTGCTTCTGATTCTGATCATGATGATCACACGGACGAGAGTCAGACGGACAGGGGTGATTCTGAGGCGGGGGTGCTGGGACGCTACGTTGGGATGCGGAGGAGGGGAACAAATCGCTAAACATAAGCACATTCATCACATTACCACTACTCCCTTTTCCACCGTTGATCTGGGAGTCAAACAAGGAGG
>JACYFF010003369.1:92049275-92102550 GCA_017589665.1 Selenicereus undatus | reverse complement strand
TTTATAGGGGGGGGGGGTGTTGGTGGGGTGAAGAAATTAGAGGTTGAAATTAGAAATTGGTAATAATTAGAGAAAAATTAATAATAATTAGGAGTTATGAATGAAAAGTGTAAAACGTGTGAACTCAGTGGACGAAAGGTGTAACAACTAAAGAAAATTTTAAAAGGCATCTTTTTTTTTTTGTTTATTGCAATTTAATATAAAATTTGATATCAGATGTCAGATGTTGTAATTATATTTATTTTCAAAGTAATCATACTAAGAGAGCAGAAAAGATAAACACATAATTTTTCTGGTGGTACATACTACATAGACATCAGTTCATACATTGTTTAAAATAAATTTCATATTTTCTAATTCAATTATTTATGTAGCATAATCGCATTAGAAAATTGCACTAAAAAGTAATAATATACACATCTCATTTTCAAAAATGACAGCCAATTCATGATAGCGAGATTTTGAAAGCTTATGTAAAGGCAAAAACATATTCTCATTTTTAAAATGTGGTGATAATATACACATCTCATTTACACACGCATATGCACAAATATATGTATATGGACATTGAATTTTTGTTTTCTAATAAAATAGATAAAGTATTCAAGGTGCTATTTATTTATCCTATCGTCTGGGAATATATATAACTGCGGTTGTATTATAGGAGCATATCTATATTTTAGGCGTGGGAAATACTTTTGTTAAAAACTTAATTAAAATTAAAAAATAATGAATTTTGCATATCTCTTTACATATTGCAATAATCCAGGCCATAAATAATGACTGGGGTTCTCAATATGTAAAATGGTGAAAACTAATCTTACTGTTTTATTTTTGGGGGTTATACTAAGAGCTTAATTTTAAATTCAATTTCATTTATGATTTTGCTATATATATACTAAATACAGTTAAAAAACAAGTGTTATTGGTTATAAATTTATAGTCTTATGGAAGTTGACTACTCTTCTACGTTTTATTTTTCTTTGAATTATAATAATCTATGAGTAGTCATAATCAGAATATGGCCATATGATACTGTGATTAGTACCTAAAAAATTTCCCATCAAGTTAGGACAGACAAACAATAGGTGAAAGCTTAGGAGTGGTGGACATGATTTGCATGCACCTAAAGTTTGGTAAGCAGATTTTCTATCTAAAACTTTATTGCTAAGTATCCAACCAAGAAAATTAATGCTATAATTTAGAGAGGGTACGCAAACGCAATTGTTTTTGGAGTATTTGATAATCAAACAATGGCGTAGTAGGATAGTATGGTGAATTTTTCATAATGTTGCACTGAATCATTGTTTGGTTATCAAAGATTGAAAAAGAAGAGGTATACAACTTAATAAAAATATATGATTAGCATCTTCAATTCGGAGTTGTCTTGAGATTAGATAAACAACGAAGCATTGAACAAGATGTTCACAAATTTACTTTGAGATAGTGATACCAAAAATATGTAAGCATGGGACCAAAATTGGCCTTAATCAAAGTGACTAAAGATTTTTCCTACCAAAAAAAAGGAAAAAAGAAAAAGAAAAAGAGTGACCAGAGATTTGAACCAAGAAATGTTGGTCCATAGGATAAGACTTTGCATTTAATGAATGATTAAAGTGGAGTTAAACATCATTATCATGCTTGTTTCAATCCTCATCTTTAACTTGAAGTTATTTAGGACTGTGATATAAGATTAGTAAAATACAAGAATTGGACAAAAAAGGGAAAAGAAAAATATCGCTTGGATTAGTCATAGAATTAATACAGAACATTGGTACATTGTAACAAATTACTTGCTTCAATAGGTTCACAACCATCTTGCATCAACAAGGCCGGAAACAAACACACTTATTCTAAGTACAATTAACTAAAATCTTAGTAATTTAACACTAACACGATATTTCAATAATACAGAAAAACAAATTCTCTCTAAAAAAGGGTTCAAGAAAAATTAAATCAAACCAATAAAATTAAATTGATGAACGAAGTCTCAATTGGATCATATGCATATAAACGTTCCTACACCAAACAACAAATCCACCGTGAATGCCGCCAAACTGGCATAGAAAGAGAACTCCTCTTTAGTAAACTTCGGCAATGACTACCAACATTGACGCTCCAACACAAATACACACAATAGCTTATAAGTCTGCCCGAAACAGAACTATGCAGAAAAAATGGAAGAAACATCGACTGGAATACAATCATAGCTTCACAAACTCATTAAAATTTTGTTATCAGACTTTCTGTCTCCCAAAATTACAGAAATGCCATAGTAGCTTCATCTCTTGCAAGTTGCAACCCTCAAATGGTAATATCCTACACCACATACGACACAACCACTTTGGAAAAGCAAAGATACAATATATAGACAATCTAATGAGCTCAAAACCTTAACTACGTACATATGATGGCTTTCGAGAGACACCACATGAGCCAATAATAATGTACACAGAAAAGTGCAAAAAACCGTCCTGACATATCCTGCAATGGCGATTGAAGCATAAACCAACATCTCGGGCCCCTCAATGCTCCTATTTGTGGTAGAATTTCAGGGTTCAGATTGCCATAGGATATCAGCCTTGCTGATTGATCTCCGAGAAGAAGCTTGACTTTCGTGCCTGAAGCTCGGCACATGAGAACATACTGGGATCCACAAAGAACCTCTACCCCCACTCAATCATCTACGCCGACGAACTGGTGATCTCGACCTTGACCTCCTTCCCCTGCATTGTATTGAAAAGTTACGGACAAGTCTTGTGCTATGAAATTGGCCGCTCTTGTTTTTGCCAGGGCTTTTCCCCATCCTGTTCCTTTTCATTCTGTTTGCCCTGTTTTTCTTTTCTTATTTATTTTTTTCTTTACAAAATTAGGTTAACAGGATGGCAAACAAAGGATCATCAGGAAAATCAAGGCGGTGAACATACCTGCTACCGTCAAGAGAAGAGTAAGGAGAATGCCTGCGCTGAGTATGCTTGCTAGGAGATCGCGAAACTTGTCTAGAAATAAAAACATCCATCATACTGATCTCATGAGCAATGAGTTCAAAGTACACAGCACAAAATGCTCAAGCCCTTAAGCCATTATGAAGCTAGAAAGACTAGCTATGGACCAGCTGATCAGAGACAGTTCACAGACATGGTAAGATATCCATTTCTGCTAAACTGTTTACAACTCACAAGCACACAGAAAACACCTTCAACCCTCAAAGTCATTCCATCCAGCTCTACCACGAAAACACCATCTGACAGTCAGATCAAGAAACAATGCCCCCCCCCCCCCCGCGCCCGGTGGAAAAAAGGAAAAAGAAAAAGAAAAAAGAATGCATAAAACACACATACAAATTAATATCTCTTTGCCTGACCAAACATGTACAGATGTACTCATCTACTCATTAGCCATTTCATGGTTAAGAATCCCAAATTCACGGAATTGCATCTACAATATAAATTAATTATCTGTGTCTACACACATTGGCTTCAGTTAAATGGCGTGTTTTCCAACTTTGCAGGAAAAGCATTTGAAGATCCTGTCTCTATTGCCAGACAAGCAGAGACCATTCATCGAGTTCATAGAACAGACAAATTGTCACAGAACTAGCTTCAGCAGAAGGCTGAAAAACCATTGAACAGTTTCAATTAATTCTATCTGTCCATTGCACAGAAAGCTTATAAAGTTAGAAACAGAGCAACACGCACAACAAACAGATGATCCTAATACTCTGAGATATATCAAAAACACATCACCAAGATGAAATAAGCAACTAGTATCAAACAGATAGGCATACTCATGGGTTTTGGAGCCAGGAAACCAAACAATATGTGAATACCGGGAGAATCCGTCATGGAGAGAGAATGCAGAGAGAGTGAAAGTTGTGAGCAGGGTCTTCCTCTACAATGGCGAGGAAGGCTAGGAAACCGAATAAGAGAGCCCCCTCTCATGCAGCTGCTTCTACTAGTAACGCGATTTCAAATTCAGGAAACAGTTTAGAGAAAAACTTGTAGATTGAGCTCGAGTTAGCCAGAAGTGGGTCATCGAACCCTAGATCGAATGGAACAGTACCAAGTGCCGCTAGTGATGATATTAGATCTGTGGAAAATGCGATCTAAATTTGCCAGCTTGAAGTTTGTTCAACTATTAACACATAATGGTATGAAGTTGCAATGTATTGAGGTCAACGACATCCAATCAGAAATACTAGAAATCTTCTATAATTTGTTTTGTAATGGGTTTGAACGTAATAAAGGGCTTCTTCAGCCGTATTTGGGATACTAAAGTTAACAAAGCAACTGCTAAACCTAAGAGAGTGAATAAAAAATGAATATATTGAGAGTGCACTTTAGAACAGGATGATGTGCTTAAGACAAACTTTGTTTATTTTGATAAGAAGCCTCTGATTATGAAAACATGGGCAGTGGAACAACCAGTGGACAAAGAGGCTATCTCTAAAGTGCCAGTATGGGTTAAATTCCCTGAACTTGATTTAAAGTTTTGAAGTAAAGAAGGGCTGAGCGAAGTTGCTAGCCTTGTTGGTAAACCAATTATGGCACACAAGATAAATAAAAAACAAGGTTTGCTAGAGTCTTGGTGGATATGGATATTAATGGTGACTTCCCATCTCGTGTCACTTTTATGGATGAGCTAGGGATGCTTGTTATCCTGGAGGTTGATTATGAAAGGAAACCACTGAAGTGTAACCACAGTATTATGTTTGGTCATGTGGCTGACCAGTGCAGAAAGAAAGGTAGGATAGAATGGAGAAGAAAAGAACTGCAGGGGCAGGTGGCTACAGAATAAAAGGAAGCTAACGTGGAACTAGAGGGATTACATGAGAATACAGTACACGATATGGAGAATCAGGAAGGTGAAATCGCACAAAGGTGTCCAGGACAATGTGGCACTCCGGCAGTGGCGATCACTACTAGGCTGGTCTTACAGAACAGCTTTGGCTCTCTGCAGACCATGGATAGGTTAGCTATAAGGTATGTAAGGCAGCCAAATGGCCCGAATAAACAGGAAGCTGTAAAAGGTTTCTTGGCTCAGAATAAATGTGGAATTATTGGTATTCTTGAAACAAAGACCAGCCTTCGACGAAGAGGATGATATTTTACAGCAGATTCAACATTCTTGGAATGTGATTACCAATGCTTCAACCCAGGCCAGAAGTTGATTTTGGTTGATTTGGGATCAAATTAAATCAAATATCACTATACTTCAAGTGCACTCTCAATATATTCATTTTTGTGCATTCAGTAGCAGCAATATACAGACTTATGTAACTCAATATACAGACTTATGACACTGTGGTTTATGGAGCTACTGATAATATGGAAAGGAAGGAGTTCTAGAATGCTTTATGTGGACTTAGCCAATACATTAATGATCCTTGGGTTACTGGGGATGATTTCAACAGCCTACTAAGAGTTAAGGAGACAATAGGTGGGGATCAAGTCCTTGTTGGGAAAATCTTAGATTTCGCAACATGTATTGAGAATTGTGGTATGCAATAAATGAAATGGCAGGAACACTTCTTCACATGGAGTAATAAACAGGGGCCCACAAGAGTTTTTCTAGGTTTGACAGGGCTCTTGTGAATGACGCGGGTATCAGATACTACCGCGGAATCTATTATGAGGTACTATCTAAGGGGCTGTCTGATCACACCCCTTTACTCCTACATTTCTACGAGGATAAAGTACTAAGGCAAAAGTCCTTTAAATTCTACAATATGTGTAGCTTCTTACATACATTGAAAACTATTTGACAACAGGCACAAAAGGGCACCCACATGTACAGGCTGGTTAGAGGGATAAAAACACTAAAGAAACCTCTTATGGCTATCAACAAATTTCACTTTAATGAGATTCATGCCAGAGTGTCTAAAGCTATGCAGGATTTACAACACATTCAGCAAAAGATGCATGCATTATTTGAACAAGAGAAGGCAGCACTGACTCATTACCACCTTATGGTAAATGCTGAAAGATCTTTTCTACAACAGAAAGCTAAGGTAAACTGGCTACATCAAGGTGATCAAAACACAGTTCTTTTTTGGCTTCTTAAGCATAGAAGACGTACAACAGGGGCTAAGACATTGATTGACAAGAATGGGGTACTTCAGACCAACTACAAAGAGCTTGGGAATACACTAGTGGATTACTTCTCTTTTCTTGGCATGAAGAAGAAGGGAACTGGTCCTTCATTTGAGATTATACTTCAGGAACCTACACTATGCAATTGGCAGAGAGATGCTATCTCAATCCCCTTTTCTAATGAAGAGATCAAAGCAGCCATGTCAGTTGCCAATGCCAATCCCAGGGGCCCTGATGGGTACAACAGCTATTTCTCTAAGAAAACATGGAGTATAATAGGACCCACAGTATGTGCAGCAATCAACGACTTCTTCGAAACTGGTCAGCTCCTTAGGTAGGTTAATACAACAGTGCTGGCAATGATGCCCAAGGTGATCAATCCTACTCATCCCTTTTATTTGAGATCTATCATGTTGTAATACAAGTGCATCACAAAATTGATTTGCATGAGGTTGAAACCTGTCATGAATCACCTAGTGGATGCTTCACAAGGGGCATTTGTGAAGGGAGATCAATATTGCACAATATCTTGATATGTGCGGACCTGGTGAAACTTTACAATAGGAAGAATGCATCTCCAAGGTGCATAATGAAGATAGACCTTCGAAAGGCCTATGATATAGTCAAGTGAGACTTCATTGAAGGACTGTTAATGGGTTATGGGTTTCCTGAAAACTTTGTTAGAGAAATTATGTGCTTCATATCGACTGCTAAATTCTCCATAAGATTTAATGGCATCACTTATGGATGGCTTTTTTGGCAATAGGAGGGGCCTTAGGCAAGGAGGGGCAGTCCCACTGAATCTTTGTTTTAGTAATGGAATATCTCAGCCAAGCTCTCAAGATTGCAACTGCACCGCAGCATTTTAGATATCATCCTGGCCGTCATGGATTGAAGCTTAATATGCTTAGTTTTGCTGATGATTTGCTTATCTTCTGCCGAGCTGACACCACAATTGTAAAAGACAGGACTGCATTCAAACATTTCTGAGGATGTTCTGGCTTGGAAGGAAATATTGAGAAATCACAAATTGTGGCTGCTGAAGTGCCAGAAGGCTATTGGCATTGACAGGTTTTCAATTAGGTGTCCTCCCATTTAAACATCCGGGGGTTGCTGTAACACCCTAGAAACTGAACAACTTAGACAGTCAAAACCTTATTGATTGCATCACAACAAGAGTTAGAGCTTGGCCAGCACAAAAGCTCACATTTGCAGGGCATTCCTATAGGGGTGTGGTCCTGATAGGAGGAAACATGCATTGGTGGCATGGGACACTCTCTGCTTATCAAAGAAAGAAGGTGGTATGGGAGTGAGGGAAGCAGCAAAGTGGAATGCAACCTTGGTAGATAAGCATGTATGGAATATTGCATCTAAAGCTGATGGATTATGGATCAAATGAGTGAACCATTACTATTTAAGGGGTGATACCATATGGAATTGCAAGCAATCAGACAGCTGGTGTTGGAGGAAAATCCTCAAAACTAGGGATTTAGTTCAGCATGGATTCTGCCCAAAAACCAGTAAATGGTGGCATTCTAGTGCAGGGGTGTACTCTGTCACCTCTAGTTACAAATGGCTAAAAGGTAGCAAACCTCAGATACCTTGGTACAGGTTAATTTGGCACAAACACAGAATATCTAAATGTGCTTTCATTATGTGGCTAGCCATTCAGAAGAAGTCACTTACTAGAGACAGATTACTGGTTTTTGGAGTTTGCCCTGATAATCTGTTACGTGTTTTGTGTGGAAAAGAGGATGAAAAGCATGAACATTTGTTTTTTCTTTTCAGTTCACCAAAGCAGTCACACTCAAAGTTTCAGTAGGAGACAGCACAATGGGGCAACTAGCAGCAAGAGGTTTTAACTCAAGCCGGCTCCAGAAGAGAATTGGATAGAATTTTCATTGCTTTTACTGTTATTGTTCATCATTGTTGGGATGAAAGAAATAGGAGGATTTTTCAAAAGGTACAAAGGGACTGTTTTCAAGTAGTTAAAGATTGAGGTCGAATGATATTACGTAGACCTCCACTCCAAGACTGTAAATAGAGCTTTGAGAGACATCAGCTTAAGCCCTGATTAGTTTTGATGTACAGTTTTCATTGCTTGGTTTGGATATATGAACTTACCTTGCTACAAAAAAATGCCAATACCGGTGATGTATAAGATTCACATGAGCAGCAGGATCTAAACACGTACAGACTGTTATCGCTTCATTCTAGACGCAGGGCGAATATTAATATGTGGAAATCAACAAATATTTCTTGCTCGTACGAAGCATTCATAACTAGATAATTATGGATCTGCTATGTCAATCAGATCCTACACAAAGATGTGATCAAGGCAGAAGATCCATATTTACCAGGTTAAGAAACATCAGGTTGTAGAATGAGTTCAATATTACCATACAAGATCAAGATTCTGAAACTATATGCTCAGGGAAACATTATTTGGGATCAAAATTAGCGATGGAAACTAATTCGAACTACAATCTTGCTCCATGTCCGAATTAATGTTTCCTTCTACAAGCTGACCCCCCCCCCCGGCGGCAAAAACAAAGAAGAAGAAAAGGAGAAGGGCGTGTCCACTTTTTCTGAACAGCTAACAATATTCCCTTTTGGGCAATGTTTTTGCCTTTTGGATAATACCATCATAGTGGATGAACAAAAAGATACCTCACTAGATTGTCCTCTGCTTCTTTCTCTGTGGGCTGGAGCATCAGGCAGTTAACAGCTTTTTAATCTAGCTCCAACAGAAACCTTCCTTCTGCAACTAAGACTGCTACAATTGAACAACCCCCCCCCCCGGGATGTAGGTGGGACTCTGGGACACAGATTGGATATGGACATTTGTGTAGCTGAAAGCACATGCAGCCCAGGTTACACTAATCTTCTAATAAAACATATGGGCCAATATCAAAAGCGAATCAAACGTAGCTAATAGGACAAATGAATAAAATGTACTACAGCCATGACCAGCATTATAAGTAAATGAATGAATAATGGGATAGATATTATGGTAACTACAATAGTTGCATCGATCAATATGTGCCAAATGGTCTTGCTGGTAGGATTAGCTTCATCAAGAATAAGGCAGAGCGAAAATACTCTCGGGGGTAGCTATTTGCATAAAGGGAGGTGTGGTAGCCTGGCAGGGAGAGCAAAAAGGAAGAGACTCGAGTACAAACCATACTTACTTTGTGAGATGTGGGATTTTGAATCCATTTCAATCCTCCTAGATTTCACCCCCATCCCAACTCCGTCCCATTGAACAAAGCAAACCCCACTAATTTAACATCTACCCCAGCAAATGACCTTCAAAGCTCGAATGCTCAGAATGCTGTTCGGATATGATGAATTTGACTAGCTAGTGCTTATTATCCAATAAACAAGGAAAACAACAAGTGAAACATAAGCAGGCAGCAATCCACCAATCTGACCGGGCAAAGCAAAATCTAAAGCCAGAAATCATACTAAATAAACAACAAAATAGCTTAAGCACCCAACCAAATCAGACAATGCTGCTAATAAAAAACACAAAAATGATATGACAACAAAGCCAATGGAAAACGCCAACTGACTGAAAGATGAATGTCGAAAACAACTAAAGATGACAATATGACATAGAAAAAGAAACGAGTACACTAAGTTACTCAAAACATTTCACTTATCCGCTTAAGCTTTGAAGATGTGTCAATACAACTCACACCCTCTGAGAAATATGAACATCAACCATTAAATCAATAGAACGCGCTTGAAAACAACAAAATATTAAACACGGTGTATGCTTTATGAGTGGATGATATGTGTGGCTGGCTTTTCCAACCATATCCAAGGCCCCACATCCTCTTGCTTCTAAGGCGAATTAGAACCCAAAGAATAGTCTCATTAAAAAAAATCACTTACAAAAAAAATAGTCTCCAAATATTCCAGGTACTAATGGAAAACAGCAAATCACTTAAACAAAATAGAAACACCACAAAAACTACATACCTTCGCCTAGCCCTGCTTGGTGATGGTGACAAATCACGTCTTTTTGAACGAACTTTACTGAAGAATACAAAAAACACAGTAAGAATTGGATAAATGCATGCAACGCAAAAGGAAACGGATAAATAACAGAGATTATCTAATGAACCTTCTAGAGCCCTCCGCTGCTTCATCACTTGAATCATCAGAAAGTAGAGGGCTTTCCTTGCTCAGTTTAGCCCTATTACCAATAGGCGACGAATGTCTTCTTTTGTGCCTGCTCTCATCACTTGACTTATGTCTGGATTTATCACCCTTCTCATCCTTTGCTCTTTCTCTTTTTTTATCCTCATCTCTACCACTCCTCTTCTTATCCCTCTCTCTTTCTTTCTTGTCATCTTTAACATCACGAAGAGGAGACCTTTTCCTTGAATCCGAATCCCTTGTTTTCTCCCTATGCTTACCAGTTTCATCTCTCAATCTGTCTTTCGAAATGTTATGACCTTCTATATTATCCTTCTTTTGGTGCCTTCCATCTCTTCTACCATTAATCTCCTCCTCCTCACCTTCCCTTTCCATGCTGCCCTCTGTCTGTTTCATAATGTGCCTTCCAGATGAAATCCTTCTAATATCATGTCTGTCATGTCCTCTGGTATCTCTTTCTTGAGAATCTTCGCTTGTCTTCCTAAGACTGTGTTTCTCAGCAGGAAGATCTGCCCTACCACTAGTTGTTTTCCTGCTATTATCTGTTGATTTCGCATCTGATTTGACAAGAGATTTTCCATCATCAGCAACACTGTCACCTTTCTTAGCCACAGCAGTTCTAGAATAGGGCTGGTGACCCACACCATTATCCACATCCTTACCATTCATCCTATGATCATCCGACCTGAGATCCAAAGCAACAAGGTCACTTTGAGCCCCAGTTGACTTTCCATTAAAAAGATCACCTTCAGCATTAACTGGACTTTTGCGGTGCTCTTCAGCTTCAAGCCGTGGATGAACATTCTGACCGCCACTGCTGTCAGATTTCGGCACACTTGGAATTTGGTTTTGATTGTCATATTCATCATCTGAAGCATAGTTGACAAGACCTAAAACATTCCCAGGAGATCCAGAACTAGATTCTCCACTAGCGTTTTCAGTCTCAGATTCCTTGGCTTTAACTGGAACCAGAACCTTTGCAGAAGAATTGGGAGATGGAACAGGCAGAGGAGGTGACACTTGGTGATTGGAAGTAAGATTATCAGGGCTGGGTATAACTGCAACAAAAACATAATCAACCACACCAATAGGTCTAAAATGTCAGACAAATATCAAAAGGACTGGAAAATAAAGCAATCATATATAAATGACACACAAGTACCATCAGTGGTAAGATCATCTTCACTAAGCACTCTCGTTGCAATTTCATCAAAAAGCTCATCAGTAACCTATACATATGGATATAGAGTCCACACCATTAGGATACTTTAAAAGTTGAAGGACGAGCTTACCAAAATTGCCACACTTACCTTCAAAAGAACTTCTGTTACAATGCGTTTTACTTCCTGATTGATTGCTGCAGTTCTCTGTGCTTCTTCATAGTCCTAAAAGAAAGGAAAGGATTGAGAACCAACCAGACAATGTCAACACCAGTTTATTGTGATGCTTAGAACTTTGAACAGATGAAAAAACCATTTCTAACTTAGCACAAAATCAGATACCTCGTCATCGTCCTCTTCCATTGACCTGGATGAATCCATGCTTTTGCTATCCGCCTGATCACCCTTTCCTATAGGATTATCGATGGAATCGTCTTTTGTTGATTGAATTCCTTCTTTAAACTGCTCGGGTGTAGAATTTGTAATAGCAGCCTTGTTCTTGATTATTTCCTCCCTCAGCCAGTTAGGCACAGCCGCCTAACAGGGATCCAAACAGCAAAAGTGAGTGGATTTTAGAAGAAAAACATAGAACTATTATAGACCCCAGAAGAAAGTAACACCTTTTTAGGACGTTCAGTACCCAAGGAAGCGCCATATGCATCCACAGGAAAGGCTGCAGAAGGATGAAGAGCACTTCCTGCACCCAGACCAATTGGTGAACCTATAGACGGAACTGCAGGCTGGAAGCCTGATCCTTGTCCAAACATTGGTGCCGATTGTCCAGCAAGTGGAGGTACGCCTATTGAAGACTCATGCTGCAAACAAAACTAAATTCAGAATCTGCATGTCAGTAAATAGATGGAATGTTAACTATAGAAGTCAAATCAAAGACCTGTGTTGCGGATGGAAATGCAGGTGTAATTGGAGGATATGATACATTTGGTGTTACTGAAGCTGTCCAAGCATGCAAGGAAGACACAGGTGCAACAGAATCTGTTCCTGTTGTGGGTCCCAAGGAATCAGGATAGCTCGACTTCACCTTCAGATTATTTTCGTGGCCAAACCTTGGTGTGAACTCAAGAGGTTGATCCATTGGATCGAATGAGTGATTGCCATGTGTAAATTGAGCCTGCTCTAGTGGCACCGATCTACTGTCAGCAGCCAGCAATGAATAGCCATGTTGCTGTCCCTCCAAGCCTTCCTTACCTGCCATACGTTTGAGAATCAACAACAGAAATAATTCAGCAGCCTGGATAGGACATCATATTTGGCCTGAGAGAATCCAAGATATAACCAACATCGTGCAGAGATATTCTGCTCAACTGTAAACCATAGGACACAAATCTGACGTCCTATTCATTGCACTAATGTGCAAATATAATACAAGTGAGGAACAAATGAAGTAGCTAAAAACACAAAGGGATCTCAAATCTTCCTTAATCCTTACAAACATGCAGATCTTAGAAACCCTTAGGTAACTACCAATGCAAGCAATCCTCCAGATACTACTTGTTAAGTGCTAACTCCAAAAACAACAGAATATATGGGAAAGCTCATAAGTAGATCAGAAACGATCTTAAAGGATCTATATGGAAGTTGTATTGTTTAGTGCTGCAGATCTAGAGAGCCAATGAAGTACAATTGATTGTTTAACAAAGCAAAAAAAAGGGAGTATTGAGCAAGTCAAGACATCAAAAGATTCGCCCAAAAGTTGGACTCTATACATAAGCCTCAGTCAACAACTGTGTGCATCATGGTTCCACACACAATGTCTGAGTTAGAGGTTCACCCAAAGAGCCAATTAGTTAGTCCTTAGCAAGCAATGAAACGAATATCATGTGAACATTTCACATGCAAACTCAGAACTCCAAATGAAAAATTACCTGGAACAGAAGAATAACTAGAAGGTACCTCCTGCTGATTAACTGAAGAACTTGTTGAGCCTTGATGGTGAGAAAATGCAGCACCAATATCTCTACCAGGAAGTTCATCGTAAGCACCAAATGAGAAACGCCCATCCGGAGCATATGAGCTGATTGTAGTAGGGTCCTGCTGATGAACTAACAGTGCCCTAGGTGGAACTGGTGCCTGATAATTCTGGAACCCAGGAGTGGAGACAGTTGTTTGCTGGATATCAGGATAATGATTTTCAAAATGTTGTGAATATTGGCTCGAGTACTGAGATGGTTCTTCTTGCCGCACTATTGGTGCAAATTGTGACTGTGGAGGATTTTCTATGGTAGATCTGGCAGATGCCCAAGCCCTTGCCCTGGCTGCCCAATCATCTTCATTGCTATGGGCTGCTACAAAGAAATGAGACCATGAATTCACAGTTTAAAATTTTTCCCCTTAAGGGGGGAGGAAGATTGTCTGGAAGGAAGTCCAAACTGGACCTGTTACAGAAGGTAATGGCAATGGACAGATCTGAAAAATTCTTGACACTATAAATAAGTGGGAGGCTAAAGTGCCTGAGCACCCTATAGAAACAGAAAATACACTGATGTTTCCCCGTCAATGTCTTATTTTACAAATGCATACAATTAAAAAAAAAGGTAAAGCTACCCCATATGACAATAAATGATAACCAGAGAAGAAGGGATCTCGAAGCAAAAGGTTACTATGAGAAAGTAGTATGGCCTTCTACCTGGATGTTCCCAGCCTGAATGATGGGTCCAATTTGAATGTCCCCAGTCCTGTAGATGTAAAGATAAATCTATGCTATCAGGCATGCATACTATTACAATGTAAAAGCAACAAGAGATTATCATTTCCTCTTGTCAACATATCCACATTCGTAATACTGGTAACACCATGAAAACCCAAAAAACCACTCAAGACTTGCGCCAAAATTTTCTCAGAATAATTCAGAATTCAGATCCTCAAGAACCATATAGACCACTACATACACATTAGAAGTGGTAATTAAGAACAAAAAATTTCACACTGATATGTGAGCGAAGGTTGGAGCGATATTGCAATCATTGGAAGCACAAAAATAATAATTGCGAATAGCCACACTGAAACCGGATGACCGATTGAGCCTGTAAGATTCATCAAAGCCAGAGAAGCAGAGCAACAATGCAATGAATTTCATTCAAAAAGGGCAAAAAGCAAGAGTAGAAATGGAGATATGTCTTTAGGATAGACACAGATTGCATCCAGCCAAGCTTACTAATGCATCCACCAACAACCGTCTAGCGGCATTATATAGGCAATCAACCACATAACCAGTAAATATGGAATAAATTCAATACTAGTCCGTCATCACCACTGTGTAAGATGAGGGAAGAGGGGGGGTAGCTACATCTTCATGCAACATTAGAACAGAAGTGTTGGTCTGACCGGGGTGTGCAAACATCTCTAATCCATTGCACAACCATGAATATCAGGCCAAAACATTAATATGGCACCCAAATACCTTCTCTATCTTTCCTTGCACCTAGACTTGAAGAAGCAAGGGGCTAATCGGTGCAGACAGTTTTTGCAAAGGATTTTCATTCCCAAAAAGTTTACAGCGGCCTATCCTTCAAAACTTCAACAGGCATGCATAACACATACATTCTACACCTCTACAGGGATTCAGAAAAGATTATCACTTTGTTTCCTTTTAAAATTAGTGCTGTCCCCCCTCCCCCCATTAAGAAATTGGTGTAGAACTTCACATGCACATTGAGCGCTGCAGAAACGATTGCTAGCAAGCACTAGCTAACAACCGGCATGACAAAGACAATCAACCACAGTGGAGAAGTTTGTGAAAGAACACAAGGAATTGATCACACTGATACCCTAAACTCACATCAAAAAGAGCAAAAATTGTCATAGTTCCCATCATTCCTAGTTAACTTACGCAGAAACAAACAAGAATCCATTGCAATAAACGAGGTTCTCCAAACTAAGAGGAGAAATTTACACATTTTACAAATCAAACTGCATTCACAACATCTACACACTATACCAGTCGCAATTTAAACAGATAAACCCTAGAAAATCAACATATAACACACACAAATAACTCCAAAATCAGGAAATTCCACATAACGCACGAAAATTTTTACCTGATGGAGCTGAGAATAATGCGGGGGAGGGGGAGGGGGGTAGGGTTGCGGGGCAGCGTAAGGAGGCGCGTGATAAGGAGGAGGAGGGGGTGGCGGAGGCCCCCACTGACTGTGCTGATTCGGTGGAGGAGGGGAGGGGGAGTGAGGAGGGTGGAACTGGAATTGGCCGGAGAACCACGACCCAGACGGCGGCGGTGGTGGTGGGGGAAGGTGAGGCTCTGCCGCCATCGACGGTGGCGCCGGCGGCGGCCTCATGTAGCGCGGCGGCGGCGGTTGATATGACTCCATCGCGTCCGAGTCTTTCTGGCTTCGGAGGGAGGAAGAAGCAGAGCAAAGATGAGGGCGTTGCTCTTGGTTTTTTGGAGTGTCCGGATCTTTTAGGGTTGGTTAATTAAAATTTCCATCGTCATTTTTGTCCCCCCATTTTCAGTTCCTTTCTGGTTTTCCATCCAAACAAAAAATGTTTTCCCCCCTATTAAAATGTTTTACTGCTCAAGAAAAGAGAAAATTATAAGCAGTTTTAGGTGAGACAATTTCATAAATAATCATTATAATTCATCATTTATCTTGCAATGTAAGTAGAGGCAAAAATTCCTTTTTTCTTTTCTTTGAAATTTCCTCAACTACATATATCCACTATTCTGTCATAAAACTAAATTCTCTATTTATGATACTTTTTTTTTAAAAGCAACTATTCATATTTCATAGAGTAACATACATGTACGTTCAGAACAATTTTTTTGAGAAATTGAGTCATTTTATGTCAACTTTGTTCCCTATCTTATAATTATAAGTGTATAAAGATATAATTAGACCTGTCAGTTCAAGCGAGCGGATTAAATACGGGTCAGGTATATTCAGGTTCGGGTAAAATACAGGTCGGGTGTATTTCGGGTTTGGGTAAAATACAGATCGGGTGTATTTCGGTTTTACGGGTTTCAGCTCAACCCAACAGGTTTAGAGCGCCTTTTCCGTGAGTTATTTTTCTTTTTTTAAAATCAAAAATTGTACATATTTATTACTCAAAATTGTCATTATTTAATGAAAATGCATAATAATTGTAATTTCTCAAAAGAATATTAAAATATTCAAACATTTTATTATAATATATGAACACCTTGTAAGGGCGGGTAAAGAATTAAGCCCCACTTGATTTTGAGTAGATCGACTCGTACATTGAAAGAAAGTTAATAGTAGGTTGAACATTTATTGGGCAACCCGTCTAGAGCATTTTAATGTGTTGTAGCAGTTTCACCGCTAATAATCTATTTAATAATTTAATATTTTTATTAATTAACCTATCAATGTCCAATCAGGTAAAACTTTATTAATGGACCGACCCCAATATGAATACGGCTAGTCGTTTTTTTACTTTTAGTATCATAGTTCAACACTAGTCAGAACGAAAATCAAATAAAATTAAAAAAAGAATTACAAGATATTATCTTGCAATTATAACATCAAAAATTTAAATTATTACAAATTAATTAATTTTTAAAAAATTAGACAAATTTGTTTAACTAACTATATAATGGTATGATTTTCGCATCTTTAATGCTTGTGTTCTTTTAAATTAACTTTTTAAAAAAGATTAGATAGTTATTTTATACCTAATTTAAACGTTTTTTCAGTTAAAAGTTGTGTACGGTTTTAGTTTCCGAGAATGGAGAAGAAAAAATAAGGCTATTATTGTTTAATTTATAAATAGATGTAATAGTTATATAATATCTTTTCAAAATACTCAATAAAAATGATTAACCATTATTGTTAAAAGAGATAAATTAGAGAAAAATAAAAAACTAAAGATATAATGTTCGGGTCAAGCGGGCGGGTTCGAGTTCGGGTTTGACTCTCAAATTTGCAGGTTTTTCGAGTTCGATTTATTTTGAATTCGGGTCGAGAAAATCGTGTTCAAAACCTAAAATTTTCAGGCAGATTCGGGTAGGGTTTTTGAGTCGGGTCAATTTTTGACAAGTCTAGATATAATATTTGAAGACATTTCAAAGCGTATGAACTTGAGAAAAGGGTACCACTACAATTTATAATTTTGGGAATTTAATTTAAATCTATAAAAGAACCCAATATTTATATCATATATGATAACGAATCTCAATCCCTACAGGATGTTCTACAAAAACCAAGGAATCAAATTATATGCAACCTGACTCGTGGTGTGAGTTATCATATGCATAGGTTACTACTAGAACGAAGGACTTTAACATATAACTTGTTGCACTTGAACTCCAAATGACCAAAGTAAAAGGGATAGAGAGTATATTAACTTGTATGGTGAAAAATGTGCACTTAAATGGCCAAGTTCTAGGGCACCTGATATTGATGTTACAAGTTTGTACATTTGGTGTATAAAGTTGACAAAGAATTGGCATGAAGAAACAACATTTCGAAGCTGCTCCCAAAAAAAGGAGGAGCTGCCTCAGCAATAGGTGTTGATGGCCGATCCTTCATAGGCCATACACTGATTCTATCTCCGTTTCGACAGAAATATTGTCACTTGATGAACTGTAGCACCAAAACAAAGACGCTTCCGCCCAAAATTCAGTAAATGGCACGGGCCTGAATTTGCTCCATTCTTCACGCCACAGCATCAGCTTGTCTCCGCGTTAATCTTGCATATAAACCGTCTTTCAGGAGAAGCTCCTTGTGGCTGCCCATCTGTAAGAAGAATATAAACGATCACAAAGTACATGAGCAGAGATTGTTCTTGATGTCAGTTACTCAGTTATTACAAGGCCTACATGCATATGTTTACAAGATTACTAATGTTCACTATATGCTTGACATTAAATTGAAGGACTGTTGCCTCATTTCATTGACTTTTTATCATGTTACTACTGACTTGGCCAATCACAAGTCTAACTCAGCCGAGACATGGCCTTGAGTTTAGATTTACGACTTTGAACCCATAGGCGTACATGTTTGACCCCAAACCAAAACTATTTTCATAAGTAGGCATCCTGAACTTAATTAAGAGCATGACAAACTTATGTCAAGGGCCAGATCATCATACATCCTGCACTCTTGCCTACTGGAGGAGATCCAACCATCTAAGCGTGGGTCCAACTAAAGAAGGGCATCACAAGATCCAAATGCAGTCAGCTTTGGCCCTCTAGGAGAGAAGTTACACTCTCAACAATCTCTGTGGAAAGGCCAAGTAGGGAAACGAGAGTCTTTCCCTCTTTTTTTTTTGGGGGGGGGGGGTATTAGATCCACCAGATAAACATTTCTTCACATAATTCTGAAAAAATAAATCAGCTATAAGACAGCATAAAAGCTGAGAAATGAATAATGATTGCAAATGTTTATGAGAAGACCTACCTCAACAATCTGACCACTATTCATAACCACAATTCTGTCTGCAGCCTGTACTGTAGAAAGCCTGCGAGCATAGTTCATTACGTCCAAATCAGCATGGATCTATAAACTATATATACTGAATGAATATGTTTATGACTGAGGCTTAGCTGGAGGACAGACCTATGAGCAATTACCATGACTGTTCTCCTTGATCGGGAGTCATTTCTAACAGCACGTAGAACACCCTGCATACAATACACTTGAGGCATCAACAGAATACCAATATTTCCATGCGTCATCATTAATAATTGAGCACATGCTGAACAGGTGCTACCCGTTTGCCTATACCCTACGAATAATTCAGCATATACTTTCTCTGTCATTGAAGTCTTAGTGTCCTCATCGTCGTAACGTCTGTGATTATGAATGTCAGATACCAACCTTGATATTGTGCTCGCTTTCTGCATCCAAGGCGCTGGTGGCTTCATCAAGGATCAAGATGGTTGGATCCCTTAGGACTGCTCGAGCAATGGCAATTCTCTGTTTTTGTCCGCCACTGAGAAGATCATCGTCGACAATTGTATTGTAGCCATTGGGCAGTGTTGAGATAAAATCATGAGCAAAAGCTTGCTTAGCAGCCCACTCGATATCCTCTTGCGTGACATCTCTTGGACATCCATATCTTATGTTTGAACTTATGTCCATCCTAAAAAGGCGAGGTTCCTGATCAAAAACTAGTGAGGATAGTAAGTATGTAAACTCCATCCAAATAAATTATCAAAAATAACCCTGGAAGGCTATGGCAAAAGCAGGGTATCTATTTCAAAAGTGCAAGACTGAAAACAGGACAACCTGACCAACGTATCCAATTTTCTCTCTCAGCCATTTTGCATCTAATTCTCTCAGAGAGATGCCATCGATCAAAATCTGGAATAGAAAGGGAGCCACGAAACATCTGAGCCCACGATACCTGTATACATTTGCATAGGAGAACAACAGCAAAAGACTAATGGAACTTACCTCACCACTAGTTGGCTCATAAAGACGTAGAAGAAGATTCACAATCGTGCTTTTGCCACTGCCACTAAGACCAACCTGATTAAAAGATATTGTAAGCAAAATGTAGTTCAATTATCACTTTCCAGCAAGCAAATAAAAGGGTTTATAGGGGCCCTCTTACAATAGCAGTTACTTCATTTGGACGCATGGAAATATTTAAATCTTGTAGTACAGGCACCTGCAAAGTTCAAGAATGGTAGCCCCACCGAATAAAGCAATAAGCAAGCATCATATAACTCCCAGTAATACATACAGCATTGAAGACATTAGACTTCTGTATTCAGCGTTGTAACCGTGCTATGCAAAGAACCTAACTGCTATACAAGTGACAACCGTTAAGGAGCATGGATTCAAAATGTGCCCGAACCGCAATGAAACGGCCGCATGGGAAAGGTTTTGGAGTTGAGAGAACCGCGTTTTCATGCAGCAATAGCCGCGATACGGAATGCAATTGCCGTATTAGAACGATTTTGCTGGATCGTGACCGAAACCGCATTTTGAATCCTTGTTAAGGAACAAATAGGGAAAACATAGCTTTTCTGAGATAGAACAGCCATGTCATCACCAGATAGCGTTTAGTACAAAGGAACACAGAACACCATCAGGGACACTGATGGACATACCTCAGGCCTCGTAGGATAGTGAAATGATACATTCACAAAATCGATATTTCCTGTCAGTTGTTGTAGCTTCAGTCCTGCATCATGTATCCAAAAACTCAAATGGTCAATCACCATGAGTCTATGACAAAGACTTCTGAAGGAAATAAAAAGGGAGAGAAAAGCTGATTAGCCGTGGATGCAAAGGTAATTCAGAGCAGATTGAATCATGTCAAAGACAACTATGAAAAAGTGGAATTCTTTTGATGGATGGCCTACCAAAATGCTGCGGTTGAAGAAGATTCACTAATATAAATATATCAAGATGAAAGGATTGCCATATTTAACTCAAGTGACTCAGTTGCTCATGTAGGTCCAGGCTGGGAGTGCGCAAGGCATTAAAAATGTAACCCAGCAAAGAAATAATATTTGTAAGCTATAATCTAAGTCAAAGAGAGGTCCCCAGAAGCCAAAGAAGACATCTTTATTTCTCATAGGTCAACGTAGGAAGACAGAGGACTGACAAGGAAACTACAAGCTCTGTAAAACTCGAACTCAAACTAAAGAAGCTAGAGTAAAATGCCACAGGCAATGGAAAAAGAGATGAGATATGTTTACAAGGACTTGCACCCAAAACATAAACAAACATTTTGCTAAGTACATTAAGCAGACGGTAAAATGTTTGAAAAGACTTGGTGGCATAATGCATTGGAACTGATATTCAAGCAAACTTCCTTCAATGAAGAAAGGATGTAAAATGAAGCTAAGGTCAATAACAAACACATGCTTTCACGAAATCAGAAAGCAAGAAAAAGGTTTTGCTCCCTCATCTCCTTGAAGTTCACAATAAATTAAAGATTGAAATAAAAGAGAGGATTAAATTTTGACGGGACTACCTCCTGAGGTGAACTGTTCACTAGGCACGAGGTCCATCAATCGGAATACTTGCTCACTTGCCCCGACAGACTGCATTAACGATGACACACTATCCCCTATCCACCATGTTGAATAGATAAGCCATTCGCTGTATAGAAGAAACTTGGTAAGCTGCTCTGCTGATAGGTGCCCAGCCAAAATAGACATTCCCCCTATCAGTGCTGCAATGACCTAAAAAGGTATGTATGTCAACTTCCATACGCCAAATAAGGAGATAATTCTACCATACAAAAAAAGCCAGAAAAAAACTGTCACCATTTGTTAAATTACTTTTAAAGCACATAACAGTGGTTGAAATGAGTAAAATCACCTATAATATCTATGTGAAAATAAAAATTTGGCACACAATGAAAGCCAAAGATGTTTACTACTACTCCCTTCACTCAAACAAAATAGAAATCTATTACGGCCTTTACGGGAACAAGCAATAAGCACAGTGCATCATGGGTTTTCAATAATCTAAAAATAAGAGCTGCATGCTATCAGAAAATAAACGGCCAAAAGTAAACAGCATCAAGTGCCTAGTACACATTTATTACTCTAAGGTCTAGATGGCTGACAAAACCAGCATGCTTCCCTAGCTTTTCTTTTACTTAGGCGGCTAGGCCAACAGGGAGGTTTCTGATGAAATCATGATTGAGATTTTGACTCCCAGCTCCAGATCCAACAAATGGCAAAATTCACTTTGGTTAGAAATGGCCTTTCCATTGAACAAAATGACGATTATCTTCCAGATACTAAAAAGTGAGTGGGCTAATTAGTGGTATCCCTTTAGAAAGGAGAACTGTGCGCCATACCTGTGTTGAATGATAAAGGGTATTGAAGCTGAAGTTCCAAAGTCCATATGCAGCACTTTGTCGTAAGCTTATACCAGCTAATTTTTCCAGCCACAGCTCATACCTATCCACATCAAATTGCACCCACATGTCTCTCAAACAACTATATGATGCACAAATATGTCGGCTCATTTTCTTCAAAATGGATACACACCTTTGAAATTCGCGCTCTTCTGTGCCATAAACTCTCACAGTTCGCATCAAAGACAGTGTTTCTTGAGCAACCTGTGTAAATGGTAAACCTGGGTAAACATAAATGACTGGAATTGAAAGCACATTGTGACCTCAAACTGTCAGACATTACTTCATTGGCAGAAGCAGTGAACTCCTGGGTCAGCTTCGCAGCCTTCTTCTGGTACCTGGAAAAAATGTAGAAACTAGCTTACTTACAGCACATGCATAGCTGCTAACAATAGTAGCCACTGGCCAACTCCTATTAAATTACAATGGAGCTTTCAGAGTTCAGATAAGGTCCAAACCACTTGGGCCAATGAATGTCTCTGTCCCACCAATGTATGTGTCAGGACATGGTAGTGGAACAGTAAGCGATCAATTTTTAACTCTGCTGCCCAACAATAGCCGCCTCTTTGCAACTAAATTATGTAAGGGTGAGGCTATGCTCGTCTAGGACAACCTAGGTGGGACCTAGGATAATGGTTTGGTTTTAGATTAATGCGGCATACAGCCATACACTAGTAAAGATGTACAATACAATCAACAGAATGTAAAAATCACTGATGATAAGTTTATAGCATATTCGGGCAGGGCTTATAAGTTCTCATAAGTAGCCAACAACAGAGAATATGAAGGGGGCCCTTACAGCATGTCAATGGCTTTCCCAGGTGTAAAAGTATCAGGTTGTGCCATCTTACAAAACAATAAGAAACAAAGAAATAAAAGATGGAAAGAAAAAGGTAGAAGATGACATACAGACAGTAGAAAACAGGCACACAGAAAGAGCACCCAAGAAACTTTAAATGAGAACTATATTGAGTTGCAAATGATTCGCGAAGCTCACCCGCAGAAAAGTGGAAATAAGCAAGGGGAAGGTCTTACTCACCAATCCAATTCAGTTAACTTCTATGATACCAGACTCTGCCTTTTGCCCCACCGTACCCGTGTCAGACACGACACTAAGCGGATAAGAGATGGGATCCTTGTCGGACCCTTATCCAAACTCTAAGGCAGCAAGGGTGAAAAAATTTAGGAAGACGGGATCTTTTTCTTTCTTCGTTCATTATTATTTTAATGAATCTTTAATGTTCAACCATTCGGCAAGTTGACAACATTGTAATTATTGAAATACTCTAAGAAGATTAACTTGAAATTGCAACTTCCATATGTAAAATTATGAGTCCTCATATCCGTGTCAAAATTTTGGACAGTGTCCCAGTGTTCTACAGTTAGAGCTTTGACGAGTTAAACACTTGGATCCGTACCCGTGTCCGGCACCCCATACCCGAGTCCATGTAACATAGGTTAACTTAGATTTCTCTAGTTAAATTGCCCGGAAAACCTGTGAGAGATCTGTTGCATCCCCCTTATTATAGTTCCTTGTAACATAATAAGGATAAGATCTCAGAAGAGTTTTTGGTCATAAAAAGGCGTATCTAACCCCAGTTGGCTCACTTTTTGGCTTGATGAGCCTAAGTTGAGCCGAGCCTGCTTGTTTAATCATCCAACCGAGCCCACGATTAAGTGAGTTTGAGCTCATGAGCTCCTCTTGAATAAATAACACAAGTATAAATGAGCAAAACTAACGAGCCAAGTATAAACAAGCTGAACTAAGGAGCTGGACAAGCCTAGACGAGCTTTCTTTAGAAACATACATTACGGTTATTGGGTTCAACTACTTGAGAAATACTCCCTCCGCTCCCAAAAAGAAGATAGCCCTGCCTAGAAAATGAAAATTTCTAAAGGAACATCATTTAATGCAAGGTTTTCCATTGACTTGAGAAAAGAGAGATGACTTTTATTACTAGTAATATTTAAGATGCTTTATTCTAGATCTTCTAAAAAGGAAAAGGGACTATCTTTTGGTAATTGGCATGGATGGTGTATATCTTAATTCTTAGACTTTCTTTCTTTTTCTTAAGAGAGTCAGCCTTTGAGTATCACAGAAGTTTCAAACTTTCAATCGCCCAAATCCCTATGACCCCAAACAGACTTTCCCTAGTAAGCACATTTGCATTGAGGAAGAGACAACTTCTTTGCCACGTTGATACAAGTTAGTTTGTAACAATATTATAATTTTCTTATGACTAATACATAGATCATGCCTGGTGACCATACATGGATCAGGCAAGCAATGTTACAGGCTAAGGAATATGATAAAATTGTTGAACACATTAGCATTGTGCATATTTATGCTATTTATCTTAAATAAGTTTAGATTGTGATTTGTGAGCTAGAAAAACTGATCCTCAAATGAGCAAACATGTTACCAGGCCACCTATGGGTGAGCTCAGGCTCAAGCCTTGGGCAAGTGAATCTCAAGCTTGGCTAAGCTGAGCCGACCCAAGCAATGAGTTTATCCCCAGCTCCACCTCAAAAACTGAGCTTCAAGCCTAACGAGCCGGGGCTCGGCTCGGCTCAAATATGGTATCATAGCTGCGTGCTGTTTCTACTCTGTTCTTTAGAAGCAAGATTCCAGATTGTTTAAGCCAGCATAGCCTGAAACAATTCAGCACAATACCCACTAACCTTACACATACATGAGCCACACATAAAACATTCAGTAAAATACAGTCATGGATCATGAAGAAAAAGGCATTCAACCTTCAAAACACATGGTTATAAGATAGGAAAACTCACTGGCCATAAAGTGTCATGATTGATAAAAGAGTAATACATATTGCCAAGGTGCACAACCCAAGAGGCCATGACAAAATTAGCAGGTAGATCAAGGCACCGGTGCCCTGAGAGAAGATAAATGAAAATGAAAATTAAACAAAGAACACAATGAATAAGCAAAGAAACACTCAGATATTCAAAATTATCGCAAGACATGTACCTGCAGAATATTGCGTGATATCAGATTAAGATCGTTCCCGATAACACGAGAGACCTGCTGACAATCTGCCCCAAGCCTACTCGTCAGCACACCCACTGTGGAAGAATCAAAAAAAGATATATCCTAAAGAGAAAATAACAAAATAAATGTAAATAAACTGTTTTTATTTGTCAAAAAGAGTCATACGAAACTCATTAATTAGAAACAATTTATGATGACACTGCACCTGAAGGAGAAGGGAAGAATACAATGTTTCTCTCATTCTCTTGACCTGCATATGAACATAAATCTGATCAAAACAAGTAATACCAGTTGCTAGAATGGCTAAAACAATAATAAGCAGCAACAAAGAATGAGCTCCAAATATATCCTCCCCTACACATGCTCTCTACCAAAAGCTTGCCAAACACATTTGCCTATGTTCCACTCCAATAAGATTCGTTCCAATTGAGGTGAATCAGGCAGAACTGGAAATCTATCATTTTGTACAATCAGTGCAGCTGCCTGGCATTTTCTACTCATTTAAGACCGAAGGGAGATGGAAGTAGAAAATCACTCTTACGATATGGCAAGTTATCAGCTTTATATCAGGGAACTCATATTTGCAAAGTTCTCACTCAACAACTTCACTTACAAGAATCATATTTGCAATGCCGAAACAGCAACCCCTTATGCCACTGTAGATAATACACAGGTGATCCAGTCAGCAACACAATTATATTATGTACAAATATGCAGGCAAAGTCAACACTCAGATGTATCATCTTGTACAAACATCATTACCAAAAAACTAATTTGCACAGCATGAGCCCAATATGTTCGCAAGGAAAACTCAGAAGCTAGAGGTTGGATAGTAGACTTCGAGTTTGACTCTGAGCTAACCTTTTCCCTAAACTTATTCCTAGGTATTCTCAGATTAAGTTTAGCATTCAATAGAACTTTAAATTCTTCAACAAGCAGTAACTTTGTCGAGCGGCAGAGATGAATAACTAAGAAAGCGGCAATCAACATTTAGAAGTTCAGCAAAAGATTTCATAACATTTAGAATTTTCATTCTCTGATAGTTTTACAGGCTCATTAGCAGTAATGCACCAAACCACCAACTCAGAACATGATTCATATATCGAGTGAATACCTGTTTATATTCCATAAGCATGTCAATATCCAACTAATACAAAATAAGCACCTGAACCTAATTACTCCATTCCCGAACTTAATCGTGAACTCAATAAGACAAGACCAGCTTCTCTCAATCTTATTGCAAGAAGCCGACATGAAAGCATGGTATCAGGCCCAGAAGGCACATCATGCAGTTACTAAAAATAACATAAGACTTGTCAAACAGGGTCATGGAGCCTGTACACTTGCAAGGAATTTCCTCAACAATTTTTCGAATCAGTGACATTGTCTGATCATGATGGCTTGGACAATTGCAGCTGCGCCATGAATGTATCAGAAGACTAAAAGCCAGCAGAAACACGTCACTGTCCACAATAAGCAGGTTCAAGCACAGAATCCATGTCAAAGCAAATTTGAATATTGCAGCAACTTCAGGTTATACCACAGAAATTGTGACTGGAGAGTGTTATGTCATTCAGAAGTACTATCAAGCTTGGAATGAGAAAGAAAAGATTTCCAAGATATCATGTCTTGATGCTCATAGTACAAAATATCGGCTAAACATCAACACGATTTAACAATACCATAAAAACTCAGAAAGGAGTCTTCAACAACACTGAATAACCATACAAAACTCATTAGGTGGGCTGAGAGGGGGGGTAAATGATGCTACAACATACAGACCCTAGATTTCTTCTCTTGCTTCTTCAGTTCTTCTACATCTCCTCACTTTCTTTCCAAGTTTAATTCCAAGCAAGCCAGGAAAATATCTTGAAGGACATTCTAATCCCAAGAATGAGGTTAGAACTAAGGATGACTTGATGCTACAACAAGGTTTTATGGTTTTGTGCCTAAAGAGGGAAGCCACATCTCTGTTATGCAGATGGATCCCTAGAAATTATAATCTCTTTTGTCAGAGTAGATATTGCCTCCAACAAAAAGGATGACATGTTGTGGTCGACACCAACGCATTCAAAGCAAACCAATGGAACTTTATTTCTCAAGTTTCTCATACTTTTTCCTTGGTTCTATCTTAGCTGTCGCCCAGAATATCATATGATTGAATCTGGGGTGAAACTCTCCCTTCAGGACTTTGAGGTCAGGAGAGAAGTTGCAGGAAGGAGTTGGACAAACTCCCCGAGCTTGTACTGCTCCTAACTATCAATGATCTTGAACTTTTAGGTTCAGTACAAGTATCTGGCACGCTGTAATACAGGGTCGTCCAGAGTAAGTCATGCTCCCCCATTTTGTTAATACTCCTTGACCTTGAACTACAAAATTTCAGAAGTAGAATCTTTTTAAGATCAAAAAAGTGTCTTGCAATGTCAAAGATTTTGCCTAGACAGTTGCCCTTAGCATTCACAGCAACAATCCATATGGACTAAGATGAAGATTTTCCAGAGCCATAGCCAAAATATGTGGATTTCATGCTATACTGGCAGTGAAAGTAATGAGCTACTATTTGTCATTGCTCTTTTGCTTGGCATATCCATCTGACTTATGGAACATATGTGGTGAATTCTGGCTACGCCCCCACAATCGTGATTCTACCCTCCATCATAGTTTCAGATGTTTAGCAGCGGAAAGGGAGATCTAATGAAGATATTCTGTGTTGATTGCACAACGGTGTTTCTAATTGGAAAGCACGAAGAGAACATTCAACAGCTAGTGCTCCCGGGAGATTTCCTCTAAAGTGAAACTATTTTTCTTATCTCTTCAAAGTTCACGGGCTTTTTAAATATATGTTTCTCAAAAGAATCATGCCGAGCACATTATTAGGTAAGGACGCGAGGCTAGAATGCACAAGTGGCTTCTTAGCCCTTGTTTTGTCCTTGGGTTGATACATTGTTCCATGACGTACGAAATCTCAGTTAGATGGGGATAAGCAGGCAAACAAAAAACTTTTAGAATAACAATGAAGAGCAACTTCGACATTTCATTTTTAAGAGAAAAGGGTGCATTGACCATACAAGATTTTGACCTGCATATTCCTGATGTGATGCAAAAGATAACCAAAAGAAGCACATTTTGACGGAACACCGCAACTTTGCCACTCTGAGCTGAAAAGATTGATGCTGTCAAGAAGTGTGGTATGGAGATCTCCGAAAGCTGGAATAAAGAAAAGGTAGAATTTTATCAACAATCGCAAACAAATAGGACATCGCTAAGCAAGGTACAATATAGAAGGATAAAGTCTCCAAGTCTTTCAGAGTAGACCACTTCTCCAATCATCAAATGATTCAAATCTAACCATTGTAGCAAACCTGAAGATGCAAGCATAAGTTCAAAATCATGATGAACAAATTGATGAACCCAAACAGTCCTTTGCAGAACCTAGATTGAGATACTTCACACTAAAGCTGATTTTAAACAAGATAAGACCAATGACTGGAAATCCAATCCTGGACTGCCTTCTGGGTAGATGCTAACGTTTAGAACTTTCATCTAGTTGCTCATCTAGTCTCCCTCCAAATTCTTTAAACTCTAGGTTTCTACAGGATAACAAATGCATAGCATTTCAATCAGTGGGAGTGTGTGATAGTTTACCGCATTAACTAGCAGTAGGACAAAGTGCCAACTGCCAACCAGTGCCAAACTGTCAATAGATCAGGGAGGGAGCCTAGGGCACCACTAAGTCCGAGTGGGCTCCAACTTCCAAGCCATCCCAAAACCAATTTAAAAAGTAGCTCACAAGGCTTATATCACTGCATTTCTTATGCCCCTCTTGTTTACCAGCTACAAGTCCCGGAGATATCTCATCCAAAAATCAATGCCAAGACGAGCAGCCCACTAGGCTTATACCATTAGTATTTCTTATCCTTCAAGTCCTGGAGAGGTTTCATCCAAAAACCAATGTTAAGACCAGCAGCCCGCTAGGCTTATACCATTAGTATTTCTTATCCTACAACTCCAGAGGTGGGACAAATTTTGTCAGAGCAGAACTCTGACAACTTAAATTACACCATGCACCTAACCGAACAGAGAGAACCAATTAAATCTAGCACTCCTTCACTCAAAATTTAGTGCTATAAGTACTGGACACAATTGAATTTCCTCCCAGTCAGGTGCTTGCAATTACGTGCACAGTAAACTGAACAGCACATCAAGCATTCGTTTGAAGAATCGATTCACACATGCGGAAAGCAAACCATACAATAATATGCATAAACTACGTCCGACTCAATGAACTGAGATTGAGAGTACCGCAGTGAAAATTAGGGCAGAAAAGGCGGCAAAAATGACCCAACGATCATGAGAAACCAATTGCCACATCCGATAAAGCGCATTCCACACAGTCACCGGTTTCGCCACAAGAGTAACATCAACGTTTTCATCGGATAACTTCCACCACCTTCCACCAGGCAATACCGACCTCAATTTCTCAAAAGTTCGTCGAATTTTCTCTCCTGACTCAACTTCATCCACAAATCCTTGCTTTTCTGGACTATCAAGGATCGAAAAACCGTTCACCAGCTGCGAATTGACCGTGATAATTCGCCGGCGGGGGCGGTGACTCCGGGAAGGGAATAAGCAGGGAAATTGATGGCGGAGAACCGGACTTGAGGTTCGCCGGAGAGAGGTCATCGGAGAATACGGGGATGAACGGCGATGGCGAAGAGAGAGAGGGAGAGCAGAGGGAGAAGTGACGGTGGAGACAGTGAGAGCCATTGGTGAGCTATCAGCTTCTGCTTCAGCTGATCAGCTCTTCTGGTGCACGAATAATGCCTGCTGAAATTTGGGTAAATTACCGTTGGTGTGACGACCGCTCCCAAATTTTGGAAGAAATAGAGAAAGCAGAAGGGTTATGTTTGCGGTTTGCACGGTTTCAATTGCGTTCACTTGCACGATTTAAATGAATTGAATTACGTGTTTTGTATTATCAATTGACATCTGTTTTGTGATTTTGTGGTGTTTGGGATCAAATAAAATCTGGCTTATTTATGTGTTTTGGAATTTTGAGAATGCAAGCTCAAAAAAAATACTTATTACTTTATTTAGAAAAGTGAGTCTAAGTTCATAAAGTAATGATTTTATGATTGAAAAATGAAACATAGTTCTTAAATATTTACATAATTTTGATTTTTTTGTAGCGATTTTCATTTATGTTGTGTGATAAATATTAAAAACTAATAGAATTGATAAATGGTGAAAATTAATATACTAATTGACAACAAATCAATTAATGAATCCATATCATATAGGATACTATTAACAGTAAATTATGAACGGTTTCCTAAAATCCTTCATTTCGTCTACCCTTGTCTCCAAAACCCACCCTATATATATGCACTCCTACAAGGATTACTTGTATTTCTTCTTTTTTTGTTGTTGGTATTTGATGTTGGTCCATGACTTTTTTTTCAATATTTTCTCGAACAAAATATTTTGCTCCATATGGTTATTTATCTGTAAAAAATAATTATGGAGACATACAAGGCTTAGTATTTATAATGACCACAAAAATGAATACATAACCAAACTCATTCAAACCTTGAACAATGATAAAATAGTTGGTACCGTCGGCCTGTTTAAGTCAAAAGCATCATTCTTTTTTAGAATTTACCTTAAAACAACCATTTTATGCATATCAGTTATATACATGATGATCAGTTCATCATTAAACATGTGCTTCTCGAAATGGTAAAACATATCAAAGCATTTAGTTATTACCAATAAATATTCTCCATTTCCTTTTTTTCTTCGTAACTGTTTCAAGGTCTTTAATCAACCCCCCTGATAGAGACCATCCTTTGAAACCAAGTGAAGACCAATCCACCATCCAAAGGGCCTACAAACACCAAGGAGGTCAAAGAGGTTCATGTCATGGTCCAATAAGTCATCAACCATGCATTGTACATGCTGCCCAGTTCAGATATAAATTGGCCCGGTTTTACAAGCCTAATTATCCAAACTTAAGGTGGACTTAAAGAGCTACAAATTTACTTTTTGAAACCCTTAATATGTCAACTTCGAGGACATATAAAGAGTTATAGGGTAGGTATTTAGAAAATAAGTCAATGGGAGCATTTTTCTAGAAACAGCAAAAACTGTCCCAGTTTGCATATGTTGCACCTTTTGCCCCATATCTCCCAAACGGCTACTTCAAATGGCGTGTAACTTGAGGCCCGTGAAAGCTGACTTCCAGAGCTTTCCAACAAGACTTATTGCAGTCAATTTGAGTGAGAAACCTAGAAGTCATAGCTATTTGAAGTCAACCCATGTGCACTAAAAAGTTGTTGACAGTATGTAAAAGTACTTTTCAGCTTTTGTTCTTTTGCTTTTTGGTTCCCCTTTGCTTTTAGACGTGTAAGAGCTTGTTGGTTCCCTCTTTTGCAGTTTTTAAAAGTTATCAACTATAAAAGGGAGGCCTTGGGCTGCCAAAGAAGGATTGATGAACTTGCATTAAGCTTTGAGTTTTGTAAACTCTCTCAATTTCTCTTCAAATTCCGAGTGTTATATCTTGGATGTTTGGCAACCTCAAGTGGATCTCGACGTCTTCTTAATTCAACTAGAAGGTGATTAATTTCTATAACTTAATTGAAGGAGGAAGATTGCCCAAGTGTGCAAACCAATGTAGGTTTACGTCGCCCTTACTAATCCACCTGTTCTATCTTGGTTTTTGATTTCATTTTGCATTCTTCTACCTATATGCATTCTTGATTCACTTTTGCAAATTCCTGCCTTAGTAAAGCTTGAATACATCCCCCCCCCCCCAAATTGAGCATAAAAACAATAAGATAAGATAAGCTAGTCCACAGTATATTGCATTTGAGTCAACGGCAATTCTATATTTGATATTATCAACTAATACATTGACTCATTACTGAAATTAAATGCTATGAGATCGAATGCTATTTAAACAAATGAATGCATGTTGTCATTTTTGCATTATATTCACATTTTTGCTTCAATATGTATGTGTAGGAATGTAACCGAGTCAAGCATGAGTCTGAGCTGAGTTTGGTCAAACCAAGTCAGAGCAGAGCTTTGATCGAGTCGAGCCCGAGCTTTTACGGTGGAATTTTAGTTTTTGTAATTCAAATTTTTACGTAACTTTGTTTGAAATTATTGGAAAATTCTTTACTTTAAAATATTATGACCCACATTCAAAGAATAAATATTAAATATAAGTTCAAAATATTGAATGTTGAACAATCAAACTAATTCAAAACCTATACATGGCCAATCATGTGATGCCCGAAATATCTAAACAAGTTGAACCGAGTCAAGTCGAGTTGAACCCAACTAGGTTTAAGCTCGACTCGATAGGCATCCGAGTCGAACTTTGGTCAAACCGAGGCCGAGTCGAGCCTTAGGGCTTGCAAAGTCAACTCGGTTATTTTACATCCCTATGTATGCGTATGAGATTTTAGATCAGTTTTCCTTCACATTTTTCAATAATAAGGTAAGTCAGACTAGACAGTTTTATTTACATGCTGACTTGGTAAATCAAATAACAAAGTAAATGGCAAATCACTTGCACATTATAAGTAGATCAAGTCAATATTTATAACATATAGAAAAGGCCACACAAAAGCATTAAATATTTTTTGGGGCGTAGGCGCTAAATGAAAAGTGATTATTACATAAAATTAAAATTTTATGTATCTATGTTACGGCAAGATAAGTCACTACGTCACAAATTATAGTGTACTCATGTTATCATCTAAAGGCATAATTTATTTCTTTTTTTTGTTATGTAATACCTCATTCTATTTTTTCCCTTATTCTAACTACTTAGTTATATGTAGATTGAATATATGAACCTCAGTTTATTATATAATCATTGCTTTCGAGTAATCCCCAATAGAGAACATGGATGCCGACCAGCGACCACTTTGGACGAGTAGCTGATTGTCAAATTGAAGTTAGTTTTTTTTTTATCAAAAATTGAAGTTAGTTATCAACGTGAAAGTAATGGGATATATATATATATTTATTGAAAATTCTACTGTAATTTTTTTTTTCCAATTATGATAGTTGGTAAATATAAGCTGTTGATGTTAAGAGGATTGATTCAAACCATTCAAATAGGAAACTTATAACTTGTCATATAGGTTCACGTTAATTTCTCTCTCTTCCCTCCCTATTCTCACATGATTTGTTACTTCTGTCTTTCTTTAACTTCATTTCCTTTCTCCTCGGCACATTCTCTTTATGAATTTTGCTTCCATTTGTTGTTCCCGCTACTTCTTGTTCTTGATCTTCTTCTCAGCCTTTTTTTTTTTGCACATCATACCTAATCATTGATTGTTTGATCTCCACCGGCAATTTCCCCTGCAATAGCATCTTCGATCTTTGCCGGATTTGTTCTTGAACACTCTTACATATTTTTTTCTCGCTCTTTCACCCCATTCCTGGGAGTACCAGGCCTCAAATTATCAGAAAATCAAAAATTAAAAACCTTAAATACTCAAATGGAGTCTCAAAATTCCTCAACAAAGATCAACAGTACCATAAATTCATAACTCACAATTCTTATTATAGAATAGAAAGTATTTGTTTAGAGAGAATGGTTAAACAATAACATTGAGTAAAAGGGCTTGTATTCGGCCTTGCTTCTGTTGTTCCTTTCCACAGCCAAATTTGGCAGTATTTATACATTACATCCATGCATGATGGCAACTACAACCCTAGTTGACGTAGACAAGGACTAGGAAACCATAGAAGAAGAAACCTTGTACATAACAATTTCTAAAGATGATTACACAATAATAAATTTCCTAATACTCCCCCTCAAGTTGGAGCATGTAGATCGTCCATGCCCAACTTGCTTTTCAATTACTGGAATTGTCGCTTCCCGAGCGCTTTGGTAAAAATATCCTCAGGTTGTTCCTTTGTAACAAGATGAGATAGAGTGAGGATACCTGCTACAACCTTTTCACGAATAAAATGACAGTCAATCTCAATGTGTTTAGTTCGCTCATAGAAGACCGGGTTCTTGGCTATGTGTAAGGCAGTTTGACTATCGCAAAATAGCTGCATAGGCTGTTTAGGAAACACACCTGATGAGGCTAGTAAGGCTCGCAACCAAACTAGCTCACTAGTCGTCATTGACATAGACCTGTATTCTGCTTCAGCTGAAGACCGAGAGACTGTAGCTTGTTTCTTAGTTTTCCAAGAGATAGGTGAAACTTCAAGTCGTATAAAGTATCCAGTCAAAGACCTCCTTGAAAGTGGACATGCTCCCCAATCTGAGTCACAAAAGCCATAGATGGTCATATCGTTGTCAGCTGGTAGGAGAAATCCGAACCCAACACTGCCTTTTAGGTAGTGCAACACTTGACGGGCAACATCCATGTGCTCCTCTCGAGGTGCCTGTATGAACTGCGATAAAGTGTGAACAGTATACACTAGATCAGGACGAGTGATGGTAAGATAGATTAACCTCCCAACCAAACGGCGATATTGAGCAGCATCCTTCAATAGACGTCCACCGGCAAGAGCAAGCTTGTGATTTTCTTCGATTGGAAACTCGGCGGGTTTTGCACCTAAGAGACCACATTCATTGATAATGTCTAATGTATACTTGCGTTGGCTCAAGAACATTCCTTGTGGTCCCCTGGCTACTTCGATACCCAGGAAATATTTTAAGGGGCCTAGGTCTTTGATACTGAAGCATGCATGTAAATAACTCTTGAACTCAGTGCATGTTTTAGTATCATTCCCTGCAAGGATAATATCATCAACATACACCAACACGGCCAAAAATACATTTTCTTTCCGGTAGACAAACAAGGAATAATCGGCATACGAACGTACAAAACCATATGCACGTAGTTTTGACGATAGTTTGGCGAACCACTGTCGAGGAGCCTGACGAAGCCCATAAAGTGACTTTCGTAACTTACATACTTTGGCTGGTCCAGGTGAAGCGAAACTAGGTAGCATTTGCATAAAAACTTCCTCTTCAAGATCTCCATGCAGGAAGGCGTTGTTGACGTCCATTCGGTGCAATTCCAACCTTTGGCAACTGCAACTGCCATAAAACATCGTACACTGGTCATCTTAGCCACGGGAGCGAAGGTTTCACTGTAGTCAAAGCCTTCTATTTGATAATCTCCACGTATTACCAGTCGGGCTTTATAGCGTTGAACCGTTCCATCAGGGTTATATTTTACACGATATACCCATTTGCAACTAATGGGCCTCTTATCAGGTGGAAGATCCACTATTTCCCATGTGGCATTAGCTTCTAGGGCTGCTATTTCATTTGCCATAGCTTTTCTCAATTGGGAATTCACAACTGCTTTGGAATAAGACATGGGCTCAACAATCTTTGTAATTGTAGCTATGTATTTTTGATGAGAATGAGAGAAATTTGTACAAGTAACATAATTAGTGATAGGATACCGCGTATCTGATGACTCTTTTGGAATAGGCTTTGCAAGTGAGATGGAGTCTTGAATTCGGGCACTATAGCATACAAAATCTTCCAAATGGGTTAGCTATTTTCGGACCCTTTCTCCTCGCCGAATGACCGGGTTTGGACTGTTGCTTAGCGTCTCTGGTTGGTCTGTTGGGCTGCGTTCGGTGTCCAGCCCATGTTGGGCTACTGATCGCAATTCTGGGCCAGCAGAATCTGGTGTTTCCTGGCCCAGTAAACCATGGTGTAGTTTTGGATTTGGGGTTGCGCTGGACAAATGTTGGTCTTGGCCTTGAGAAAGCAACTGTTGGGCTGTGTTCTGAGTACTCCCCCTGTCGTGTAGTTGTGGGTCGTGACCTGATTCCCAAGGCTCGTTAAGAATTTCTGGTCCTATGCCAAAAACATTAGGCGATTGACCAAGTTGCTTCTCGTATTTGCCAGCATAGGGAAAAATTTCTTCATGAAACGCAATGTCGCGACTTATAAATATTTCATGAGTTTCTAAGTCGTACACCTTCCACCTTTTCATTCCAAGAGGATATCATAAAAAAATGCATTTTTGGCTACGGATTGCGAATTTATCATTTGATGTAGGTCTAATTTGGACGAAACACGGACACCTAAAAACCTTAAAATGATCATAGGGGCATTCTCCCTTCAACACATTGCTTGGTGTCCTATTAATTAAGTGTGCTGCTGTTAACACACATTCTCCCCAAAAATTTAATGGTAATCCAACTGGGATCCGTAAAGCTCTAGCTACGTTCAGTATATGACGATGTTTGCGTTCTACTCGACCATTTTGTTGCGGGGTATCGACGCAACTTGTTTGGTGGATTATCCCATTATCAAAGTAAAATTGTTTCATAGGTCTAGACTTAAACTCTTGTCAATTATCACTTCTAACCGTTTTCACGCCCTTTCCAAATTGATTTCGAACCATAGCTACAAATCCTTTCAAAAGCTTTCCCACCTCACTCTTTTCATGCATTAGGTAGACCTATGTGGCCCTACCAGCGTCATCTACAACGGTGAGAAAGTACCTGACACCGCTAGAAGTCCTTTCTCTATACGACCCCCAAACAATTAAAATAAACTTTAATTATGAAAGAATCTTCATATATATATACATATTATCTCAACTATGGTAATTAAAATAAATTTCAATTAGGAAAGAATCTCCGCATATGTATACATATTTATGAGAGTAAATAAAAAACATCGCACGTTATCACGACGTCGTATAACGGCTGCCCCAAAATTTGGCCACGTAAACTGTAAACTTGTTTAGCCTATAATACCCTCACTTAAAGCATCTAATTCCATGTCTTAACGCACCCCCACTCACACAAGGACACTATCGTCTTTTCGTGACCAGCCCGAATAAAATATCTCGCAACCTTATCCAGCCGGTGACGTACACTCCTTTCCTCCCTTTGCCTCTCATCTGTTTCTCTGTCATAGAACTCGCCACCAGTCATGACGGCGCTGCTCGGAAACCTAGCGTCAGCCCTCGACCTAAACTCGCCGGCGAAGGTATTTTCCGACCGGAAACTCCGGCTACTTCCGATCGACGTAGTGTTTAGCTTGAACTTGCCGAGGAGAGAGAAAGAGTTTCCGGCGTGGGGCGTGGAATTCGACGGTGAGACTCGGAGAGTAGGAGAGAGAGGGAGGGTGAAGTTATCGAAGAAGGCGAAGGAAGTGGGGTTCGATGCGGAATCGAGCGACGAGGAGAATGGGAATGGCAACGGGGGAGAGGAGGAAGATGATGATGAGCTGAAGGGGTTTGATTGGGAGGCGTTGATGAGGAGAGTGAAGGAGACTGAGGAGATGAGAGAGTTGGAGAAGAAGGCGGAGGAGTTGCAGAGGAAGATGGATGAAGAGGAGAGAGAAGGAGGTGGCTTGGATGAGACCGAAGAGGAGAAGAAGATGAGGGTTAGGAAAGAGCTGGAAAAGGTTAGTCAATTACTTTCCCTTCTATTTTCTATTTGTAAACCCGTTTCATGCTCGTATATGCAGGACTAGCCAAATTCATGTTTAGACTCAGATCGACGATTTTATTTGGATTTTGTGACTGTTAAACGCGATAATATGATCTTATTGGATTATCACTTGGTGGTGGTTATTGGAGATCTATTGATTTTGGTGATTGTTTAGCTCATTGTCCTGCTCTTAGAGAGATTTTTGGTTGTGCTTGGGATAGGAGTAATTTGACATGAGAAAGGCTGGAAGTGCAACTCAGCAAGATACTAGCGGTGAACTAGCATTATGGTTGAAAATTCGCGTGTAGAACACATTGAGCACAAGACCAACCTATTAGCTCGTTGATTTGAACTAGTTTGAAGTGAGCTTAACTTTCGAGCTTAATTAAAATTTTGAGCATCAATGCGCGGCTCTTTGGCTTTTACAGGTCTCTGTAATTTTGAGGAAATTTGTATAATTGGTGTCATACTATAGAGAGTTTGGTTGATTTCTCCCAGGGAGTGAATAATTTTGAGTTGTTTAGTGAGGTAATGGTGAAAGCATTGCCCCCACCCTCAACCCCCCCCCCCCCAAAAAAACCGGTGTAAAGGAAATGAATTGCTCGAAAAGTGCAATTCCTATATTATACACCCGGAAGATCACCGAAGCCAAACAAACATACATACAGTGAAAACTCTCCTATATGATAATTTGATAGATGTACATGGGTAATAGTTGCCACATGGATTTAATATTATCCCACCAGAACACTCTGCATTGCTTTTTTCCTAGAAAGTAGGGTTGCCTGTGTTGCCTGTATTAATTGATCATTGTGTATGTGTGCCACTTACTATTAGTATTAATGTTTTCCTGGTCTCCATTTTGGTTTCTTAATATTTTGATGTTTGTAATTTTTCCTTTTTTTGAGGTCCGAACATCTTACAGGTTGTGGTTTTTTGGATAATAGGGATGTTAGAGTGCAAGGTTGCTTCTTCCTGCCTGCCCCCTCTGGCCTTTTTTGTGGCTTTTTTGGGGGGGGGGGGTAATGCATAGTTGTTATTCTGGCTTAGTTTGATGACTAGATAGAGCATCTGGTATATTTTCTTGCTTTCTTCATTTGCTTTCAGGCTGTTTACCTGAGTTTTTCTTTAGTCAAAACAATAAAAATAAGAATTTATGCATTACGAAGAGAGTTTCATCTTTATTCTCCCCCAGTAAGGTCACAGATATACGTAGCCTCGGGGCATTTAGTTGGTTTGTTTCTCTTCCATATGTGTTGCTGATTTTGCTGGCAAATTCAAGTTCATTTCTCTTTTGATGATGCTGCAGCTAGCAAAGGAGCAAGCTGAAAGGAGAAAAACTGCTCAGTTGATGTTTGAGCTGGGTCAAAAGGCTTATGGGAGGGGTATGTATGGACGGGCGATTGAGTTTTTAGAAGCTGCTTTGACAATTATTCCCAGACCCACACTCTTAGGCGGTGAGGTTGGTTTTGTCTCTTACCCATTAATGACGATGGAAATTCTTTATTCGCAACATGTAGTCATGTGCTAATAGTATTCTTGCAACTCTTGTCTCTAGATACAAATATGGCTTGCCATGGCTTACGAAGCCAATGACCGCCATGCAGATTGCATTGCCCTGTACCAGCAATTAGAACTAAAGCATCCCAGTGTCAGCATTCGGCGGCAAGCTGCAGAGCTTCGCTACATTATGCAAGCACCTAAGATCAAGATAACCCAAGAAGAGATGGTGACTATTCCTTTAATTGGTTCCAGTTATGACCGGTAATGTGTCAGGTCTCAGAATATTTGCTTGAAATGAATATTTTATCAGTCTCTTGTGCGTTGTGACTGAGTATTTGCACACTCCTCATTTTGTGATAGGATTTCATACTTCTTGTCTTGGAATGGTATTCCTAGCTGGGATATGCAATGTAGGGTGTTTTGTTGGACATCATGTCTTATGAACTTCTGTGTTTGGGGTTTTGAGAATTAGAGATGGCGAGACTTGGTTATTTTACCGTTATTGAATTGTCGTGACTGAGTGTTGGCATATTCACCATTTTTGTGACAGGATACTGTACTTCATGTCTTGAAATGGTATTCCTGTCTACAATCTGCAATATAAGGGGTTCTGTTGTGCATAATGTTTTTGAACTTTTGGGTTTGAGGTTCAATTGAATCATTAGAAGCCACGAGATTATTTTACTGTTACTGAGTTAAAAGTGTTGCGATTCACGCACAAATAAGATACAATGCAGTGAGAAGAACCCACTTGCCCTATTGGGGTAGGCTGTGTGCTTTTTAACTGTCTTGCATACACGTCAACTGCTGGGATTGAGGCAAGCCTACAAATATCCCTTCTGAGAAGAACCTGCTTGCCCTACATGAGACTGGTGAAGTTGAAATTGAATGGGTCCTCTTGTTTGATCGTAGAACATGAAGCCTACTAAATGTATGTGAGACATAGCTGGGCTTTTTATTGCCGGGTTAAGCTTGTTTGGTTGTTAGTAGCTTGGGAAGTATTTGATCATGTTTTACCCGGTAGTTGATGTGTTCTCTCTGTTCAGCACTGAAGCGTATCATCTATTCCAAGTTCTTTCCCCTCCACACGCATGCATGCATATATCAAGGCAAGTTGAAGATCGACTAGGAAATGTGGTTTTAAGGGTGACCCCTCGCCCACCCCAATTGTAGAGGACTCAATCGTGCAATATTGCTGTTCTAGTGGGATACTCAATCCCTACTACCTTACCTCACTTGCACCCTCAAAATTTGTTCATGACTGATCCAAGAATTCCAATATCTGTTGCAGTTACGCATCAACTTGGAGCGACAAATACAAGAACAGGGAAAAGAGCATAATCGGCTCAACAAGCAGCCCCTTCCGCTCATCCAGAGACTATCTGGGAGACCTTTTGAAATGGAAGCCCCCTGTTGGCCTTGAAAGCAACCCTGCCTTTTGGGGAGCCGTAGTATTATGGTTCGGCTTAGTTGGAGCTGCGCTCCTTCTTCAGAGATAATCACACGAGTTGATCAGTTTCTCCATTTTTGTGGCATCTCTCTCGACCCTTTCATCCCTGGGTACTTGTCCTATTGTATTATGTATGTATATGTAGATAATTGTGCAGCATTTATTCTGAACCTTAAAATTTTATTATTGTTAGAATGCGAGCCAGCATTGTAATTCTTTCTGCGCTTGGTGCTGATCTAAGATTGGCTTATTAATCTACTTCCATTTCTTATCCTTATGTTCTGAGCTTGTTGGATTTGTTTGTTCGTCTGTCCATTTTCTGAACTTGTTAGTGTAGATGCTTACGCGGATTCTATGAGAAATAAAGACACATGCAAAATCCAAACTCTCCAGGGAGATGCTTGAAATAGAGGAGCTCCGTTGAGAGTTCGGGTTTCGCATATACTTTACGAGGCACATGAAATACCCTTCGAGTTTTCAACGTATTTCAAAGGATCCATGGTTAAGAAAGGACGTGGGATGTCCAAGAATGAACCATCAAATAGATGTCCAATGGACAATAGTCGTTAGTAGACCATTCCTGTCGATTCAAGTTGTGGAAAACAAATTATATGGAGTAATTTTGCTTGTCATTGACCATATGTTTAATAAGGGAGCACATAATATTCACATGTGGAGTTAATCCATGTACATAACTGCAAAAATTTAAAATAATTTCGTATGAAATGGCTTTCTTTTGCCTCCTCATGTATCTATGAATTTATTTTATTTACTACAGGATCACGGTGATGGTCAAGACGAGGGTTTTCTAGATATATCATTGTTCTATTTTGATGTGATTTAGTGCTTAGATAAAGGGTCAGTATTATAATTTCAAAAAATTAATCAAACAACTTCAAAGTTCAAAATTATGTTCAATAACATCTCAAAACACAATGCTAAGTATAATTAGGAATTAATTAATGTTTTAAAAATACAAATTCGCCATTCTTTTATAACAAGTGAAACGCTTGTCTAATTAACTCATTGCTAATCAAGAAAAAGAAAATCACTCATTTTTGCCAATCTAACTTTTTTTTTTTGGGTAAAAGAAAAATAAAAATAAATCAAACTGAACCCAAACGGTTCCATGTCCCACCAAAGATTACAAAAATCTCAAGTCCTTGGGCTTCTGAGCCCACGGCCCACGTAAGATCACCCCCACAGGTAGGCAAATTTGGGCTAACCAAAAACCCTTCCCAATCCCCAACCCCAACTCTCCCTCCATAAAACCACACAAACCCTATTTCCCGCAGCGCCTCCACATTTCCGCTCCCCACACAGAGAGAGAGCGAGCGAGAGAAACCCTAGAGAGAGAAAATGACGACAAGGTTCAAGAAGAACAGGAAGAAGAGAGGCCACGTCAGCGCCGGCCATGGTCGTATCGGAAAACACCGCAAGCATCCCGGAGGTCGGGGTAACGCCGGAGGTATGCACCACCACCGTATCCTCTTCGACAAGTACCACCCTGGGTACTTCGGGAAAGTCGGCATGAGGTATTTCCACAAACTCCGGAACAAGTTCCACTGCCCCATCGTCAACATCGACAAGATCTGGTCCATGGTTCCTCAGGATGTCAAGGACAAAGCCACCAAAGAAGGTAAGGCCCCGGTGATCGATGTCACTCAGTTTGGGTACTTCAAGGTTTTGGGGAAGGGTGTATTGCCGGAGAACCAGCCGGTCGTTGTCAAGGCCAAGTTGGTCAGCAAGACTGCTGAGAAGAAGATCAAGGAGAACGGTGGAGCTGTTGTTCTCACTGCTTAGGGTCTGCTTTGATTTTCTCTCTTTTTGTTTGGTTTTGTTTTGCAGGATTATTGTTAGCTAAGACTCTTAGTATTGTTTTGGAGTAAAAAGAACGAAACTTGGATCTTGTTTTTGGTCAACTACATTTCTTATGCTCACATTATGGATTAAGCATCTTCGTTATGATATATCTCTGTCTCTTTCTCTCTATTCTCGGATTGTTGATAATGTCCTGTTTTCTTTCGATATAGTGTAGTTTGATTATTGCTTTCGTTGTCTCCAAGTAGCTGACAATGTGGCTATGAAAATCTTCACTGGTTTGAAATGTGCTGGTTTATTTGCTTCGCTTTGTTATGCTTCCAATTTGGATTAAGTATTGTTGTTCAGAAGTAATGGGGGCTAGCTTCATTATGCATTAATGTGTTATTGTTTCTTTTGTGCAAATACAGGGTGTGTTGTTTTTAGTTGTAATGGTATGTGCTGATAATTTCCTGGATTGTGTTTAGAATTTGGGTAAATTTTGTTCTTATGCTGGGAAGGATATTTACGCATCGTAATTGGTAATGGCAATAGCTGCTTGGTATGGAAATGGCTGAGTGATTGTTAGGGAGAACAGGATGTTTAGATCAAAGCTGGAGCTTGTATTATTATATATGTTGATCCCTGCTGTGGACTTTCGGGGTTGATTATAGTTTATCATGCCAACATTTTTTCAGTAAGGGTGTGTTCATGGGTAGTATGATGAGCTATGAGGCTTCACTGCTTTTGTGATACACTAATACAAGGTCTAGGGAGGTCTGATTGTCGTATTTTTAGATTGTGGATATACCCGTTTCATGCATGATTGTTATCGGAGGCTGGCATTTCTGGTGGTATATTGTGACGACATTGTACTGGTGATGTTGCCGTTGTTAGCACTCTGAAGTTGTGCTGTTCGGAGGATCCGAAATGTAGGTCATACGGTGATACTCTATTGGATTGGGGTAGCTAAGCTGAGACTGCGTTTTGTGATCTGTGACAAGTAGGAAGCCCACTAGTTTCAACTTGATCATCAAAGCAGTTTAACTGGGTGCTGAGTTTGAAAATGTAGGTCATGGATGGCTAATATGATTGTTTGATCGCAAATGTAGGTCACACAGTTCTACGCCATTGATATGGATTAGCTGAGTCTTTCATGAGCTGTGCCTGTGACGTGTGACTAGTAACAAAGCGGTTTAAACTGGGACTGGTTGAAGAAATTGGAAATCACAGAAATAGGTTTGCACTCTTGCAGGCTATCTATCAGAAATCGATGCTTAGCTGCGTAATGCTGAATGTACACTGATGAATAGTTGTCTAAATGCTAATGGGGTTTTAAATGGGACTTGTTCACCTTTCAGGTGTTATGGAATTAAGAACTGAATTATTGCTTGTACCTAGTGTTGAATTGTTGTAGTCTGTTACCACTTCAGCCAGTTCGTCCTTGATTCCACTGCTAATGAGTGGAACCAATCGATGTCTGGGGAATCTCTGTGATTTTTGATCGATACCTTGATATGTATCGCTCGCTAGGGGTTTTTGGCATAATACCTTTCTGATACAGGGTTGATTTTGAGGACGTAGTTATTCTCTCTCCTTATCAGTCTCTTGTGCATCGTCATCTTCAGTCACTTCCCACCGTCTAAGCCTCTCTCCGGCAGTGGAAGCCTGCATAGTGATTCTTTAGAACCTTGATTATCGATGAAAAGAGGTGCATGTAACATCAAATATTTTCTCCCGCCTCTTTGTTCCAGTTGGTTCTGGTAGTCATAGAACTACGCTCTGAAGTGAGGTTCCGGCTGTTAGTCCACACCAAATGCCCTGCAAATCCCGCTGCGTTTTGGTTATGAATTAACGTAGGTTATGTTTACTGCCACTCCCATAAGTGGAGAAGGACGCAGGATACCTGAACTACCATTCGGAGTCCGTAACTCAACCCCACTCCCAACGGAACACTGAACGAGTAGCAGCACCCAACGTTCACATATGCCACAAAACCATCCTGCTCCTATTGCCACACCTGATGTTACTACAATTGATGTTATTTTTCAAGAACAGCTTTCGAGAGACTGGTATCTTTCTTGGTCATAGTCTAAGAGATCATGCAGATGTAATGGCCATGGCCCATGGGTATTTCGGTAGCCTTGATTAGAAAAAAATAGCTGAGACAACAGGCTGAACACTGTCAACGATAAGGGTGACCCCCAAGCAATGGGGTGAGCTCATATATGAGTTCCTGCTCCTATTTGCTGCTGCTGAACCCCGATGGGTAACGGAGAGAATTTTGCTGCTCGAGGATTTGCTGCTCCAAGGTACAAGCTCATTTGACACTCGCACGCTGCGTTGAGAAACGAAAGACACATTCCAGTCTACATTGAAGAATCAAGTGAAAGCTTAGAGGTGTTGATGAAGTTCAGAGACAGACCTCACAGCTGCGTTAAATCCAAATGCTCCCATTATTGTCCAACCTACTATGTTCATGCTGTTCGCATAGCTTGTCAGCAAATGTTTTGGGGCTCTAATTTAGTGAGATGTTTGGTTGAAACTTGAAAGTAATGTAATGCAATCAGCCTTGTAATGTAATCATGATTACATAGTTTGTAGTATTCAGGATTACAAGATAGTCGTTACATGCAACATTGACTTACAAGTTACAACCAAACAAGGTAATTGAAACATAATTACAAATTTGTCGGCATTACAAGATTGTTTACATGCAATCAAACATTACCTAAGTATTATTGCTCTTAAGATTACTCTGCATTGGCAGATCTAGGATTTCAATCATGGAGGGTTGAGTGATATTGTTCGACCGCTTATTGTTCTATTTCAGAGTCAAATCAAGTTGGCTAGCTAGACTCGACTGATGATTGCCACTGGCATACTAGATGCTGTGCACTAGTTTTTTCAACCCAAGGAAATGAACCAGTTAGTTTTCTCCGTCCTTCAACAAGCTAGATTTTGGTGCTGCCTAGTTTTGCATCACCATGACGTTGCTTTGAGCCCGTAGGAACTTGGCAATGGGGATGTTCATCGCGACGCCAACAACTGGGGGATCATGAGCAAAGAGAGCCTCCCCGCGGCCTCTCAGATTTCAGAGGTCTTTCCTATGAGCTTAAGAATCGGAGCCGCGAATACATAGAGAAGTGCAAGAAGGATGCTGGTTGAGTATCACCCATGATCTTTGCATGTAGATCCCTAGCATGCCTTGTTGCCTTGCCTCAAATGCTTGTCCACATAGTGTCTCTAGGGCACTTCCCTTTCCATACTGATCATATTTAAAATCCATCAGCACTACGTATAATTAATAGATACAATCTCTGTATAGATATACAGGATATCATAACAAAGAATTTGCGCGCACTAGTACACCAAAAATCATCATATGCTATTATACAAGTTGAGGCCAAACTAAGCTAAATTTAGCTGAGCTTGGACCAATTCAACTAGCTAGCCACCACTAAGGTCCTGTTCTTTTCGTAGGTCCTTTTGAATTTACTAACCTCAACCTACTTTAACCAACTTCAACCAATTTCAACTCATCTGAAAAAAAGATAAAATACCAACTTCAACCTACCTCAACTTACCTCAACTCACTTCAACCAACTTCAACCCACCCCTTCGTAATTTTAATAATTTGTAAAGTGTCATGTGAGATTTAATTATTTTTGCAAAGTAGTTTGATTTGAAAATGGTGGAAATTTATAAGTAAATTAGGGTGAGTAAAAGGGTGAGTTGGGTTGAAGTATGTTGAGGTGGGTTGAAGTAGGTTGAAGCAGGTTGAATTTTTTTAATGTCATAAATTGAAGTTTAGTTGATAGTGAAAGTTGATTAAAGTAGGTTGAAGTGTGTTTAAATATATTGAAGTAGGTTGAAGTGCGTAGAAGTGGGTTGAGGTTGGTATTTTCAAATTTTACCAATGAAAAAAATGCCCATATATAAAAAGTTATCATCAATAAATTTTGTAACCCAAATCGTTAAAAATAATTAACAAGTTGTGCCGGTCTCCAACTTCCAGAAAAATAGTTACAAAATTGTGAAATTACCATTCAGCGAAAAATGCAATAAAAATTACAATAACTTCATAAATTATCACATATAATTACATTCTCATTATTTTAACTCACTTCAACTCACCACAAAAAAAAAATATACCAACTTCAACCAACTTCAACCTACTTCAACGCACCTAAAAAAAAATACTAACGTCAACCCACCTCAATCCACCTCAACCAATCTCAACTCACTCCAACCTTTTATCCACCCCAATTTACTCACGAAAAGAATAGGTCCTTAGTAGTAAGTATACATATATTTTTTGAGGTGCACATGGGACGCAAAGGCATATAAGTAAAATTTGAACTTAAATTTTAAGCAGCAACTTCCCAAGACCTCAAAGTTTAATGTTGAGTATTTTGTTTTGATAGAGTCCATGATCGTAGGAATCCAAAGCACAATATTACCAAAAAAATTAAATTATTAATTTTTCTTGTAAAGTATTTTCTCTTAGTAAATTATACTCTATTCATTATTTCAAAATTAGAATTAAACTTAATTGTTCGATCTCCGATTATTTAGGCACAATCTTCTCAGCAAGTTTGTTGAGTTTCACATAATTTTGGGAAATGGCAACTAAATTTGTGCATGAGAAATCACCTACCAAAGGTGTCCTGTGCACAGGCTGGAAGGGAAAAGTCTCCTTCAAAGGTGCGCACATCTCTTGTATTATTCAATCATATATATGTCGCATCAAATAAGGGAATATTACTTGGGTCTTTTGGAATCAACCTCTCTATGGGTATGAATACCGGTAGAGGTAAGGTTGCCTACAGCTGAATTTTCCCAAATTTCGCGAAAACGGGACCCATATTGGAAGTTTGTTGTTGTTGTACTTGGGTTATAAATTATGGCTCATACATATATGTTTTTTCTTTTTTTAAAAAAAATTAACCATAAACTACAAGTCTTGATATAAAAAGATACTCCCTATCAGTTAATCTTGAAAGCGTTTGACAGTCACTTACACTGGTCTCTTACTTTCTTTATGATAATTATTGCTGGCATACGTATATATACATACATCACATTACATTAAACTACACTTGATAAGATAACACCAAATATCAATTATTTTCTTTATCAAACTGTTGCTTTCTTGATATGGATATTTAAAATCAAATTAACGCGATACATAATGCGCATTATTACTGATAGCTTCGTCTCTTTGTTACACCATAAGCTTTTGTCCTAATGTATTGTTTACAGTTTCAATCAACTTTTTCTCATACAATTATATCATAGCATAGTTTTACGTAACTTTCAGCTATAAAATTAATCATAACTTGATATTTATATGTATATTTAATTTTTTTAGCATATAGATGCGCATTATACATTAATCTCGTGAAATTTACTATGCCATGATTTATTGAGCAATACGATATCTTGGAATGGTGAGTCCATTTTTTGTAAAACATAAATACAACTCTTGTTTTAAAAAAGACAATTATTTCAGGACAAATTATTATATACACCGGAGAGTATATACTCCTATTGCTACATATATATACATTTTTCAGTGTGCATTTGTTATATATATGAGCGGTTATTAACATATATTTTGCTTATGTGACTTTCGGGAGTACATACGCCTGAATATATGATATAGGTTTGGTTGTTTCAAACAGAAGAAGTACGTATATAATTACTACTTAATCATATAAACATACTAGGTGATGCTTCAGGCGGCCATACTAATAATTCTCAATGTACCTATTCATCAAAACACCTATATTACGTATGCATATAGGATGACAATGACATTATAAGCAGGATGGTCTAACATGAGTGCCTTGAGTGGTGATGCATTGATGTCAAGGGAAAACGTAATCTTGCCAATTATTAAATAACAAACAATGACCGACTCGAAATTCGAATCGAATTAATGACTTGAAATCATATCTGAAACATTTGATTCAAAATTGAAATTGATCTAATTCGAACAATTTTTTTTTTCTGAAATCTGAAAATGAAATTGTTCCAATCTAAATATTTTTTTCTCAAACTAATTTTTCTTTGCAAAATAAACTTATTGCATCAAATATTCACGAGATTTGAAGTCAATCTGAACTAATCGAAAATGACCTAATCCAAAGGCAAAATCGTGATTTCATTGATCTAAATATAATCTGATCTGCAATTAATCTGATCCATAACCAAACTAAATTATCCAATATTTATAAGATCGGTTAAATATAAACTTGTTGCATGCATGGTGGGTGGACGTCCCTTTCATGGGCAGTGAAAATGGACAATGCACTTCATTTACGTATGTCATGATGATTTCCTGAACTTTTTCATGGTCCCAGCTCCCATCCCATGTATGCCTCTTGTCCACTAGTTTTATAAGTACGGTTAATAGTCGCTTTAGTTTAGCTTTTGGGTCATACCTTTTGGTTTAGATGACTAGACGAGTGTGTTTTACTGTAAGGGTGGGTTTTGTTGGGGGAAAATAATTTTTTAAAGAAATTATTTTTTAAGGAAAACTTTATATAATAAAAATGGATTTTCATGTTATATTTTTTATTGTTTAGCACAAATTCAATTATTTTCTGTGGAAAAAAAAAGTTAACTAAATTATTTAAGTGGTAAAAAATATGAACTGAATTGTCATAATAAAGATAAATATTGACTAAACAAAAAAATATCAAATTTAAAACAATTTCCAAATAATGCGTACATAGACCCAAAGCTAGTTCGAATATGGAATAAATCACTAATTTTTCCTTATTACGTATTATTGAAATTAATAAGCCCAAAAATGTTGAACCGGGCTGTGAAGGTCGCATCATCAACAATTAACTCGCAAAGTTCAAATTATCAAAATTTATTTTTTAAAAAAATAGATGAAAGATGGTGCACGCAACCACATTTCATCGAGCCAACAAGAAAAATAAAAATTGATGTCATTAATTAGCCACCATGTACTAGCTGTTCACACAGCATTGTGCCCACTAGGCCACTACGGTATTGTTGCTTTCTTCCACTCCATCTGGATTTTGGCCTTTCCACATGGCCCCATCAATAATTCTATTTTTTAATTTCCGAATATTCACCAAACTCACCCACAATTCTTCCCCCCCCCCCCCAACTAATACTGATCAAAACAACATAAAACAACAGGATTAACATATACACAACCAAAAATGGCCTTGAACTCGTAGCTTGCATGGTTAGGAGTACCTTGACCACCTTCTCCACCTGAGTTCGATTTTAGAGTGCAGAATTTGTACCTTGTGTATGCGGTTTGTGGGTGGACAGTAGTTTTGGGCTTTGTTATAAAATTTAGCATCCCTTATTCCTTGGCCTATTGGGACTCGTTAGTACCTCTGAGATAAGAGTTCAATGGACCGACTTGTTTATTATTGTCCAAATCCAAATGCGACAACCCAGAATCTTGTCACCAGGCGGGATATGAGGGGTTGAGGTAACAATCTTACCCTTAAATTGTAAAAGTACATAAAGATATTGACGAATTTAAAAAATGGGAGATTATCTATAGAAACGGAGCAAATGAAGCTTATAAAGACATTTTGCTATAGTCAGTGTAATCTAAGTAGAAAAACCATATGAAAACCTGTTTATCAATATAATATATACATTCATATATATATATATATATATGTATAATATCTTTTATACATATATAAATAATTTAAAAAAACTTTCCAAATCAATCCAAGTCGGAATCAAAAGCATTAAACCCAGAAGGCAAGAGAGCCCATTTTCTATCCTTTTTTTTATATAGTTGTATTTATATTATTTAAAAAAACTTTCCAAATCAATCAAAGTCGGAATCAACAGCAGTAAACCCAAAAGGCAAGAGAGCCCATTTTCTATCTTTTTTTTAATCTTTTCTATTTTTGATTTCTGGATTAAGATCCCCAATTACACGTGAAATCCACTTTCTCGGTCTATAAATTCCTCCACCGGGATATTCCCGACGCCATTTCTGCAGGCTTCTGGAGAGAGAGAGAGAGAGAGAGGGAGGGGTAAAGAGAGAAAAGGGCGCTTCTGAGGAGGACAGAGGGAGGGAGAGTGTGGGGGGAAGCAGCTGAGGGGATAGAGAGAGAAAGTGCTGCTGTATGTCAATTGTGCAGTGCTGTGATAACAACTATTACGACGGTGAGTTCGATAATCCTCTCCAATGGCCGCAGCTACGGAAAAAACGACGCGCTCTTCGTCTTCTTCTTCGTGCTGCGATGACAAGATCGCCGTCGGTGGAAAGATCATCGCCGCCGCTGCCGGCACCGGCGCAGCCGATCTGGCGCCGCACATAAGCCGGGAGAAATCATCGAACGTGATCAGAGCTGTCGAGTCGCTTCCTGAAAGCCCTACGGCTAATTCTACCGCCGCTGCTAAAGCTAAAGGTACTTTCTCTGTTTTTTTCCTGAGAATTGTTATTAGTCTAGCGAATGAAAATTTGGCGAAAGTAGTTTTTGTTTGATTGTGTAAATTTTAATTTACACGCATTGTTCCGGATGATCTTGATGCATTTTGGATGATGTGGCGAAATTTCATACATTTTTGAAGATCTTGTAAATGCGCATCTTCGATTGTAATTGTTTTGGCGCACGAAGATGTGGCGAAACTAGCTTTGGTTTGGCGCTTTGGTAATTTTGTAATTTACATGCATTGTTCCGGATGATCTTGATGTTTCTTGGATGGTCATGTGGGGAATTTCATGCTTTTTTAAGGATCTTGTGAATATTCGACTTTGTTGGAGTGCGTCGAAAGATTTCTCCTTTTTGTTCAGTTTGATTTGTGAATTGATTGGAAAAATATAACAACGTGCTGTCATGTGTGTTGGTAATATGCCGTCATTTCAACTCTGTTAGCATATTTCTCTTGCTGACCTTTAAATATATTGCAATTGCGACAATCTTCTATTTGAAGTTGTTTGTGGCCTTGATTTTGATTGATTTCCATTAACTACTGGATTTTGTTTTAATGCATTCCAAACAAAATGGTGGTTGCATCAAAATCAGCAGAACTTGTTAAGATCTCCTCTTGGAATCGAACCTTATCTAATGTTTAGCTGATTCCAGTATTAGTGGCCCCTGTTTGGCAGATTACATTTTCTGCGCTACTTTCTCTTTAATTTCTTGCTAATAGCACATTGCGAAGATATTAGCATAGTTTGGTCGACAATGAGCTCATAATGATTAGATTGATGTTACAGTAAGTGATGTTGAATGTCTGATGATTGACCTAATCACAGAAATGGTCTTGATTGCCCTACTTCATTTGAACTTAGTTTCTACTTGAAGATTCTCAATTTTAATCACTTGCAGGGAATTGCTGTGGTATTCTTGATATTTCATGGTAGTATAGTATGCCTCTGCGTGCGTTCTTCTTTGGTTCACACTATGGAGTTTATATTAAGTATGGCTGTATGGTGTATGCCTAAGGAAAACTCCCACCACTGAGATGTCATCCTATATGAGACTCCAGCCTCCAACAAGAGTCGCTGGAGAATTGTTCTAACCACTAGAGCACCCCTTGATTCTTTTTTCCTTTTTTGGGGGGGGGGGGTGTTCACATTAGCATTCTGAGTATTCAGATTAGTCAAGTCTGATCATCCTGTGCATGGTTAGTGATCTTCATGAGAAAGGCTCATGGAAGCCAGTTCTTTTTTTTCTCATGAGTTGGAAGTGTGCTTCCTGAGGCTAGTTAGATTGATGGTATTCTAACCAACTTTGTCTCTCCCTCCTATATGAGAACAGGATTCCCAGCTGGTTAGGATGGTTGATTTCTCCCTCAATCCCCTCTTATCTCTTTAGTATTTGTCTTGGGCACTCAGGCTCATCACCCATTTGCCATTGCTATTTGCTACCACCGTTAACATACTCCATCTCCTTTGGTCCTTCCCATTGTTCTGTGTTTCTCACTTTCTGTCATTATGTTTCTTTTACAGGGCTCCCAGTGATGCTGAGGGCTCAAACTAGCCACCCTTTGGATCCACTGTCTGCTACTGAAATCAAAGTGGCAGTTGCAACTGTCAGGGCAGCTGGAGCAACTCCTGAGGTGTGTTTTTAGTGTACATGTTAATTGTTAATGTCTTTTTATGTTTAGATAGTTATTACATGGAGGTGTATTGATGCCCTAGTGTTTGATGCATATTTCGTTTCATAACTTTAATTATGTTCATTTTTTTCTGCCAGGAGAGAGATAGCATGCGGTTTATTGAGGTAGTGTTAGTGGAACCTGAAAAGCATGTTGTTGCTATGGCGGATGCATATTTCTTCCCTCCTTTCCAGCCATCTTTGCTTCCTAGAGCAAAAGGAAGACCTGTGATACCAATTAAACTTCCACCACGGCAGGCAAGAGTTGTTGTGTACAGTAAAAGGTCAAATGAGACAAGTCTATGGACAGTTGAGCTGACAGAAGTTCATGCAGCAACTCGAGGAGGGCACCACAGGGGCAAAGTCATTTCTTCCAAAGTTGTTCCTGATGTCCAACCTCCTATGGTATGCAATTCATTTGTTTCTACCTTGTTGCATGGTTGACATTGATAATATATAAGCATATCTATATTGTATATTGGTAATGTTTTCTTCCTAGCTATTAGCTTGTCCATTCTATGCGTTTAATAATCATTATGCATGGCAGTTGGCAAAGAATGTTACCCTAGTATCATCTTAACTGTGTGGGATGTATCAGAGAATTGACTTCCTCACTCCCCCCCTCCCAAAAACAAAATCCATGTCCTTGAATGTTGTATTTATGAGGTTACTCACACAAGAGGGGGGGTGAATTGTGT
>JACYFF010003369.1:91999339-92020551 GCA_017589665.1 Selenicereus undatus | reverse complement strand
CCCCCCCCCCCCCCCAAGAAGGGATCCTTTTCGGATATGTTACAACCTTTAGCGTTAGATTGTGGTCTTTTATTTTTTGATGACCAACAGTCATATTATAGTCTAGGTCTATAGACTAGGAACACATGATACGTAGAGATTTCTTTGATGCTGGGAACTACCTGAAAATAAAGGAATTTTGATTTTTTTTTTTTAAAAATGCCTTATCCATGGTAGCCTGTATGTATATACATGAGACTAACATAGGATTTGTCTGATGACTGCCCAGATTATGAGGAAAAGAGCAAATATGGGGAGATTTGAAATGGGGACAACAGTGAAGATTGAGTTGCCACACAAAAAAGGAGCTAAAACAGAGCAGATGGCCAGGGCAGATCTGAGAGATCTTGCCTGTATTTCTTTCTCTGCTTGAATGATATACTCCAGGTACATTATTCAGCAATAGGCACAACATAACTGACACTATTGCCAAGACAGAGGAAACCAACTGCTTTCATGCCCCCCACCCCTCCTCAGCAGTTGTTAATTAATGGCTAATTACCTTTAATTAATTTAACACAAATCCCTTTTACTGTTTTTAGTTAATTTTAATGCAATAATTTGCATCTTTTGTAGGAACTAGCAACTTATAATTAAGATAAAATCTCATATAGCTGTTTAATATAACAAGACCATCTAAAGACAACATCACATGCCATCTGGTACTTGAACAAGATCTACAATGAGTGTTGTTATTTGTAAAGAAAATAAGGCGGGGGCCTATTTAAAGGGAGAGAAAAGGGCCATTAATGGGTTTTGAAATCATTAGAAGTTTACAACTATGACTTGCCCAGTGGATATACATGAGTTTGCCATAAAATTCCACGAGGCATTGTTTTGTAGGGTGTAATTAGATACATTGAGAAGAAGAGAAGATCAGAACAAGTTTCACGGATTTCAGGAGAGATCTCTTATGATTTTTACATCCTTGAGTAGCCTTGATGGTCCTCGTACTGCTCCATGAACTCGTCGTTGAACTTCTTGAAGCTCTCCATGATCGCGGGCATGTCTTCTTCGGCTGGTAAGATTGTGGTCCTCAAATGGAAGACCCTGTTAAAAAAGGGGTAACCAATCACTCAACAGTCATAATCATTACCACATAATATGTGGATTAGTGAGTTCATCAGGGTTCCAAGCTTGAAAAAGGGTTTAGAAAAAAAAAAAAAACCCAGCTTCCACATTGAAAAAAATTTCACAGCAGGGACTTTCAGCAAAAAAATAAGCGATTGCTCAGGTTTTGGCAAAACTTTCTGAAGAAAATGATTTACAAAGTACAAACTTTCCCACCATAATGACTCGTGAACAACAATACCGTTCGTGCAAATAAAGCTTTACTTAGGGTAAGACTGCTTGCATCTAGACCTCCTAAAAGACAAGACCCATAGGTTTTTTTTGGGGGGGGGGGGTTGGCAATCTAAAAAAAATCCAAATCCAATACCAAAAAACAACAACTACCAGACACGGTGTGGGGGGTATAATGTAACAGTCGTACCCCTAAATTGCAGAATATAGAGAGACCGGTTCCGATTGACCCTAGATTTAAAAACCGTGGACTACCTACTATTACACATACACTAGGCACAGGAAGTTTATACAGATATTTTGCTGCAGTCCGTGCAATCCAAGCTGAAAAAATAGTCCAAACTTGTGTTTTTCAGTTATACAGATTTTGGATTGATTATTGTTATTAAGCAGACATGGGAGCACAATATTCTGTTGAAGATACTCTCAGCTGGTATGAGCCAAGGAGATAGAAAAACTATGAGAGGGACAATAAAGCAGATTGTTGAAGATTTGGAAACTTAGTTTTCGGATATGGAATCAAAGAGAGCAGAAAAATAATTAAATGGAGACATGCAGCAATTTGAATACCCTTCTTTCTGGCCAAATCCTGAACCAGGAACAGTAGAGATGCCAGTAGCTTCCAAGAGCTTAAGACAGTAAAAGACATCAGGAAGTTTGCCCGCCTTCTTTGCAGCCTCAATCGCCTTGGGCGGCAACCGTATTTGAGGGAATGAGTACATAGCACCTGAATCAAAGATTTATCTCAAACATGAATCTCTAGGCAGAAAGTTCAGGATGAGGATCCCCGGGGGAAAAAGGTTATCAATACAATAGTTTTACCTTCCGTGAAATTGCAGACAACGTTCCTACAGCTGTTAAATCCATCAGTCATCATTCGTGCCCTCCTCCGGAGTGATTCCAGGATCCCTTTGCTGCGAGTTAGTAACTTGTCTTAATTTCACCACTCAGATATGGGCCAACATCAAGCAACAAAGGGTCCTCAAAAGTTCACAAACATGCCTTATCATGTATGCCAAATCGAGTCTTAGCTCTAATGCTCTTAATGAATAACTCAAAATTTAAACCCTCTCCTTTTCTTACAAATCATGGCATGAGATTAGTTGTTTCACAGACTGGATGTTAAATCCAAATAAACTCAACACGTCATAGCTGTTGCTACAATGTAAAAATACAAAAGAGGATTCCTATGTGTAGTTGTCATTCAATTCATTGAAAAAGGACAGATGGATGGCAATGCTTGTAAAATGTCCGGAAATAAAAATTGCAATCGTCATAAACAGAAATGGCTAGTAAAGATTCACATACCTTTCTTGTTCAAACTTTGGATATGAGATATCCCCAGGCTTGGGTGGGTTAACCATCAATCCTAGCTACCAAAGGAGAAAAGGGATAAAAATGAGTATGCATATTATTATCAGCATATCAAAACCCTGAATATCAAATGTCACAAACCAAGAGCAGGAAAACTACAAAATAGATGACAACTTACGAATATTTGCCCGGGCACGTTAGTACTAAGTGATATTGAAGCAATCTTATAAATCTCATCAACCGACTGCAAAACACACATTCATGTTACACATTCTGCATTTCATATCTGCTTGCTACATCAAAAAGAGAGGTTATTATGCACCAAACAAGAACCAAACTGATGTGTACTAGCATCACAAGGGAAGGACCATACAAGGCTTTTCTCTATGGAGAAAAAGGAAGGGTTGACTGGAAGACTGCCTAAGTTGATAATAGAGCTGAATATTCATGGACTTCATGCCATAGATATTACAAGCAGAAAAACTGCATCAATAATGGTTTGTGTCAGTCATAATTCCTATTTCTGAGGTCAAGTTTAGTCCTCCCAGGATATGGTTGAAGTTCTTTGATCTCCATGATAACAGCAAACACAATGAAAGAAAAAGGGGCCTAACAGTGAAGAATGATGAGTGCTTTTCTCATTGAAAGAGTAACACGCAGGTCACGCATCACGACATAGCGGCTGAACACAGAATCACCCTCAAACAAACCCTCCTCCTCCCCCCCCCACCCCAAAAAGAAAGAAAAAGAAGAAACCTCCTTTTTCCTTCTCCAATAGACCTATCCACAACTCCTTGTTTTCTTTCCCTTTTCCCCCCTCCGCCTGACCAGACTCTTCTTTTCATCACTTTTCCTCCCATTAGTTGATATCTTCAGCATCTAGAAAGTAATGCAACTTCCAGGCCCCTTAAATAAGCCATTAACACTCATTCATTAACTGATTATATGAAATAGGGCTAATGGAGAAGCATTAAAAGGACGCTAAATTCTAGAGGATGCGACTAACAAATTACCATGGCCAAGGACTTCAAACTGAGTTATGGGAGAGCGGAAGACAGAGACAAACCTCAGAGGGAACATTTGTCATCTCAAAATATCCACCCCGTTGTCCGCATTCACCCCAATAACCTTTTGAGACAGTGTGGAAAGACACAAGTTGAAGCTCCTTGCTCATTGGTGGGCCCATGTCCAACAAAACCTTCACAGAATGGAAGATTATGTGAATCAGCTTTCCACAAAATAAAATAGAACTCTTAACTTACATTACCGACTGTAGAGGAAAGGAAGAGAACATACCTTTCTTGCACTTATAAAGGGGTGTTCGTCTTGGTATATGTTCTGCTGATACACCTCATCTGCCAATAGTACCAAGTTCTCTTGGATACAGAAGTGAACTATCCCTTTGAGGTTAGCTAGACTCAAGCATTGCCCTGTGGGATTACCTGGATTTATAATGACCATTGCACGTACCTGATGAGCAGAACATGCAACACAAATGTTTATCCATGCTACATTTCAAATGCATTAATCAAGAGAGTTCGAAACCAATTTCCCATCTCAGTTTGCTGTGAATAACTGGAAATTAATTGACAACTATAAGGAGAAAATGCTCCAGGATTCAGGCCATACAGGCCATCAGCAGACAAACAAACTTGTAATGGAAATTATTACACAGATGGCTTATCAGTCATCGCCTGGGCTTAGGTTCGATGGCTCTCCCCGATTGAGAAGCTAAAGAACAGGGTAATCTACTGGTAATAACCACAGTAGCCAACCTGAGTTTTTCTTGTAATTCTCTTCTGTCTCAGGCAAATCCTCCCATTTTTCCCTAAAGCAAACAAGATGAAGAAGAATGCATACGTACAGTCATTCCTTTGAATGTAGCTTGCCGAACAGCATCACGGAGGTTATTTATATCAAGCCCCCAGTTTGCTGTCTCCTCCAGGTAGTATGGTACAAGGGAACCACCAAGCAGTGATATTGTAGCAGAATAAAGTGGATACTGGGGAACTGGAACCAAAATCTGGAAAAGATAAAAGATGATTGATACGAATCCAAAAGAAGGAACATGATAGAGAAACAAAGAAAGGAAATAGGAACTTGAGTATGTTTAATGAGAATATGCACTAAGAATTAATCTTACACCATCGTTCTGGTCCCTGATGATAACATTCAGGATTTGCATCACTCCGTTACTGGCACCATCAGTCAGGAAAATGAGTTCTGGGTCACTGCATTGAGGCAGAAAGAAACAAAATAACCCTTAAAACTCAACATTTTCCATATGATAAATGATGATCACAGTAGAGGATGCTATATCACCTTGGATACCCATCCCTCCTCCCAATGAATTCTGCAATCTCCTTCCTTACGCCAATAAGGCCCCTTGAGTCACTGTAAGCACCTAGATTATTGAGGCAATAACAGATCTTACACATGGCCACATATATAAACCAACACTTGATACACTGAAATGCAATTTGCAGGGCACTGGAAAGGACAAGAGGTTCATGCAATCAGGGAGGGAGACATGGATCAGGCAATCTGAAGCTGTACTTAAACAAGGATATTGGAAATAGTAACCAAATAAGAGGTTCTATGGGGTGTACGAGAAAAAGAAAACATGAAAACACAGTTCTCCAAAGAGGGGCGGGGGATGGTAGGGAAAACGGACAGTCTTTTACGAACAGCTTTAACACATGCAAGAAGCTGTTAAAGTTCGAGGCACATGCGTACAAACGGACAGTCCTTGCAATATATTAGCATGAGTAGGACTTAGTATGTGTGATTAAGACCACTAGGGGTTAAGGTCTCTCACTAACTGAGGAGCATTTTGAAGCTGACTAACAATGATTCATCCTACTAAGAATCTTTTCTTTTGGCTTCGAAGTAGGTAGGGATTTGACTGCAAGTTATGTCAAAAGATACGTGCTAATTACCCTGTTTCTGTGTAATCAGATAGCTGTAGATTTTTTCCTACATAATCACATCAACCTCAGCGAAACCAAATATAAGGACATACCTAAACCACCCGAAGTCATAGCTAGGTAATGTTTAGCTCTTGCAACTGCATCTGCTGGGAACAGAAGTCCTGCATTGGGATCATCGAGTAGAAATGGAGCTTGGCACAAAGCAATCACCTGAAATATCATTCTTGTGAAGTTAGAGCACATGGTCTTTTTTAACCATAACAGCTGAAGCTGACGGTAAAATTATGTATCATTTGAACCTGGCGTGGGAATGTCAATGGCTTCTGCCCAAGTGCATGAGGGTTGCCAACATTTGTGAAGATAATCTGTCGGATATCAAGAATAACCAAAAGGGAATCAAGGCATTATTATGTGGAACGGTGGAGACCAGCTTAGAATATCTAAGAATGATTAACATGCAGCAACACGCATTTCAAGTTGTATACTCAGTGCTTATGTATACTTCCTTTGATTGACACAAACATTAGCTATGTGGTATCAACTATTGAAAAAGAAAGTTGCCAAAATATTCAGAAAGCCAAGCTGCTTGCTGTTTGATCTAAAGATGAGAGCTCATCAGAAAGACCTTGCTCGGTTACCTGGAATGTCCAAATAATAGGATACAGAATAAAGACACAAAATTGCCAAAATCTTATGTTGTCTAAGTTCTGAACTTCAAGATAGAATTAAGATTAGTTTTTTCAATATGTTTAATAATGGAGATGCCTAAAAACATCAAATCAGATTCAAGAGAACCTAATCACAAGAGTTATGCTTGGCTTGGGAGTAAGTTTCAAAAAACCCCAAGAAAATTACTGCAGAAGCAAAACTCAATTACCTTTTTCCCTTCTTTCTGGAGCTCAGAAGCGCAAAGATACAGTTCACCGCTAACAGCATACTGACACTTCTTCACATTCTCATTCAATTGATCATAGTCTAGTGCTTTGGGTGACATTATTGCATGACTTGTATTGGGAAAAGTCCCTCAAATTCACAAAGACAGATTAAACAGCAGCTAGCAATGCAAGCTCAGGTCATACATCTGAAACCAAAATGTAAATTAAGTGCAGAATTGGCCGCAGAGATAGAAAATAAAAGGTATAAACATAGTGCCAAAAAAATATGTATGTATTTTTTTTTTTATTTAAAAAAACACCTTCAACTACATCAAACATTAAACATGAAAATAAATTAGGATCCATCTGCATTCCCATCACTATCCTACAAACTAGAGACCCAAAAATCTCGACATGCTTAATGATCACCAGAAGCTAAACATATATAGGAGGTACATCGTTCACCATTGACCACAAGGTAAAGGGGATACAGCCACAAAAACAGAAACTATCCGAAATAGAACTCACTTTATAAAGGGGTTGAGGGGGATGCCATTCGATCTTTAGAGTGAAATAACAGGTACATTAGAATCAATGATGGTAAAACAGAATAAGAAAATTTTCCAAACCAAAAAGCAGGCAAGGGAAAAGGGTGGGTCATTCCCTTCCCCCTCTCTTCAATCAATAACAATATTCCTCTCTGTAGCACCTGGTGAGCAGTGTGAAATTCAAACCCACCCAAAGGCCTAAAAAATTAAAAAAATAAAACCTGCATAACCACCATACCCCGAAGGCCATGGTTAAATCAAACAACAAGAAAACTAAACATTCATTCATCATTAAACGAGCTCACTGTTTGGTGAAAAGTGGCAATCGAAAGGACCAATCAAACCCTTAAATAATGATAAGTTATTGTTAATTACACCAAAATCAAAAGACCAGAAAAAACCCCAGCAGTATCATGAGAATACAAGCAAAGTTTGTAACTAGATTAGTATTCACTGACAATAGACCCAGAAATCACAATTGGGCAATCATGCATTTCAGAATCAATCAAACTCGGAGTAGTTAGAACAACCTCATTAGCACAATAATCTCAAACACCAACAAACCCATAACACTTATTCGAACTACTGTACAAAATAAACAAATCCCACTTTGTGATCGAGAAATTCTACGAAGTTCAACACAAAAAATTTCCAGATTAATCTTTTTTTTGAATAGAGTATGATGGAGTAGAAGTGGGTAACTGGGAGTTTCTGCTTGCGCTGTGCAAAAACCACCTTCACTCGTGAGGCCACTAATATAAACAAAAACTTTACCAACTGCAGTGTGTAGAGTCTCGTTTTTTTCACACTGTCAATCAAAGAACCTTTTTTTTCCCTCCTATTTTTAAATAATTTTGGACAATTGGCACAACAATGGTGACGTGGCAGTCTAAGGAGAATTGTGAGGAGACCACAGCGACCAGAAATTTCTGGGATAATATTTATATGTAGACTTATTTTATTTTTATTTTATTTTTGCTTTTTGGTTGAAGGAGAAAATTGCAAGAGGATAAGAGCTGAAAGGGAGGAGTGTGGTGCAGCTTGAAGCTACATTAGCTAATGGTATATATTAGACATAGCTTGCCTCAACCCCAAGCTCATCCAAGTCTTGGGTCACTTGTATTTCTATGTTGCATTTAGTGGTTGACAATGTCAATTGAAGGGGACATTGTATACTTCCAAAGTTAACCATGCTATTGGGGCTAAATTCATGATCATGGGTCCACGACAATGCAAGAATTGTCATAATAGTTTGCGCTGCCATTTGCAATATCTAATTGCAGATTAAAATGTATTGTGTGTCATTAAGACATCGTATTGTACAATTTACCTGAAGTATAACTTTCACTAGGTATTGGGGATTGTTATTTACGCATCTAATATGCATGTTATATTCATGAGTGATGTCAAATACAAGAGTAACGACATTATTTGTCAATTGTCACCTTTAATCATTATGCTAGTAATTTAATAGATTAATAATTAGCCATACTAAGAGACCTTAAATAAGACATTTATTGTCAGCTGGATATCTCAAATTTGACCATAATTAGTATGAGAACATACATATGTATTATAAACTTGGATTTAAATTTGCCCACTATGTTGACGGGTATCATGATGAGAAAATTTTTCTTAAATTTATTAAAATTTAGGAAGATATTAGCAAAAAATTGAAGGGACGTAACATACTTGACATTATAATGAAAAGTGACATAGAAATTTAGAACAAAAATAGGATAGAAACACACACCAAAAAATAAAAATAAAAATAAAATTCGTTGCAATCACCACTAAACAAAGGGCAAACAAAAAATCAATTAAGAACAACTCCAACAATCCAATATATGAGAATCAGAGTTGGAAAAATCTGACCCGACACGATAATTCGATCTGAACTCAACATGAAGTTACTGAGAGAAACCTAAACCCAACACGAACAGGAATAATTTCAACCCAAAGTCAACATGATTTGACCGCTTAACTTGAAAACATGTTGTTTTTCAATTTTGAGTAGATTAAGCTATTTACAAGACTGATATGAAATTGATCCATTTATTAAATGGGTCAACACGAACCGACCTATTATCCAACTCTAGTAACAATACTCCAGATCAAACTAATATAATGACACATGAAAAGAAGTAGATGTCCATCAAATGCAAACCAATGCTTGAAATGTTGGATTTGAGTTTGCCAAGATTTAAATTCCCAAATTAATTTAAACTAAACAAGAATTTGATTTTGTTGCCAACTCCCAATTGGTGCCTATCAAAATCCAACAATCCCAGATCATCTACAACCACAACTGCTCTACTAGGAAGTAGAAACAAACTTTCCGCCTTACCCGCAAAATCTTCAGGAAAACCCGCCAAATGGCATCAGTTCATCCTCCTCCTCCTCCTCATCATCATCACTGGGAAAACTCCACAATCTCTCATCATCATCTTCCTGCCCCAAAACCCTATTCTCTCTCCTCAAATTCAAAACCACCATTTCTGCAAAAGCTTAGAATCCGATGTGAATCCGAGAACTCTTCGACTTGGACTGCCATCGATTACGAGTTCTCCAAAATCAACCCTATTCAAATCATCCCTTCTACATCTGTGCCGTTGCCAATGGGCTCCGCCATTGCTGAACCGTCCAAGCATTCGAAGAGGGTCTGCCTGTTCTACTGCCCTGAGACCCAAGCCCTAGCAGAGAGAGTCGCTGCTCAGTCTGATTCTATCGAGCTTCGCTCCATCACTTGGGGGTATCTCTTTTTGCCCCTGATATGAACATTATTTCCATGCATAATTCTTTCATTTTGTTTATAATTTAAAGTTTTTTAGCAGTATGTAGTGATGTTCTTCTGGAATGGGCCTCTTTGCTTGCAGAAATGCTTGTAGTGGTAAGACCGTATGTGAAAGTGGAGCCTATAACGAGAGTTGTGTTATAGTTGGGAGTAGTGGGATCAAGTGAGCTAACGTTGAGCTAGATTAATCATGGGTTTTGATGGTAATATTTTCAGATGCGTTAAGGATCACTATTGAATGATGAAAATCATGGAGAATCTGTATTTCATGAGCTTTAGATACGACATATTCGCTTTGGCTATCTGTGGTGCTCTTATTATGAAGATCACTATTGGATGAAGATCATGGAGACTCTATGTTTGATGAGCTTTAGATATGAAACATTCATTTGGCTATCGGGGTGCATTTGCCATAAAGATCATGCCGAGTTTGCAAGTTAGGTTCAAGTATGAGAATTGAATCCAATGGCAATATAGCTTTCAAGTTAAACAATTGTAGGAATCGAAATTCATTCTAAGAGCTGTATCCCATTGTACAAACTATGAGAAAGATCTGGGGCAGGGGAGGAAGGGGCAGAGTAACATTGCGTGTTTCAAGCTACCATGAGTCTTAGAGATATGTTGAGACGTTAATTGCTCTGACTAGCAATGTTGGTGGTTGTACGATTGATTTGGCTATATCTGTTAACAGTAATCAAATTGTTCTAGAACAAAATATTCTAGCATGGTTGTCTAGCGTTTTTCTAACCGTTTGCTACTTACAACAGGACTTTTGCAGATGGGTTCCCCAATTTGTTTATACCTAATGCTCACGGTATACGTGGACAGCATGTTGCTTTCCTAGCATCGTTTAGCTCCCCTAGTGTAATATTCGAGCAACTCTCTGTGATATATGCTCTTCCAAAGCTTTTTGTTGCATCCTTCACGCTTGTTCTTCCCTTCTTCCCAACTGGTACTTCTGAGCGGATGGAAGAGGAAGGTGATATTGCTACTGCATTCACTCTTGCTAGGATTTTATCAAATATACCACTTTCGAGGGGAGGACCTACTAGTTTGGTGGTCTTCGATATACATGCCTTGCAGGTTTGCACTAGCCATGCTCTGCCTCTTGCTTATGTTATAACTGCTATACCATTTACAATTTTGCTTTCTGAGCTTGTGAAAATTGTTTGTAAATGTCACAGGGCTAACCTGTCTTATGTGCCTTCTTTGATGTATTAGGAAAGATTCTACTTTGGGGACAATATATTACCATGCTTTGTCAGTGGCATACCTTTACTCAAAAAGAGGCTACAACAGCTGCCAGATTCTAACAATGTATGGTTTTGCATGAGTGGATAGTTCATACTCATTTATTTCGGTTTTGCATTTGTTTTGTCAACTTTTTATGCTTTTGGATACAATATGTACAATATAGGAAACTCTTGGGGCTATGTATGCACTCCCCAGGCATGGAGACTAAAAGGGTGTGACTTTCATGGAAAGGTGGCTTTTCTTTAGGCTTAGCTTGAAGCCTGAGATCTGAGTTATGCCCCCCGCCCCCCTTCTTCCCCAGGAGCGTGGGGTGTGCAATCTGTAATTCGGCAATTCAGACGATTTATAGGCCTAGTGGCGGACTCCATAACGCTTGGATGTTCATACCATGACACTATTGTTTAAACAGAGCTTTCCCTTCTTTCTTCAGATATCTATTGCTTTCCCTGATGATGGGGCATGGAAACGATTTCACAAGCAGCTGCAACATTACCCCATGGTAATTGTGTTTATTTTATGAACGAGCTTTATTCAATTTCTATTATGCATATATCATATCTAGTTCACATATACATTGTTGACTTTTCTTCTGATTCCCTTTCAGATATATTCTACACATCTTGTCGATTTGCTATAGATTAATTGTCATTCACACAAAAGATGCCAAATTGATGTTGCTGATTTAAATGAGTTACAGAACTGCTAGAATTTGTACGTTCCTGTTTCATATATCTGAATATGGTTGGATTAGTAATTGCTTATGCTGCTGACTGTGGGGGTTTGTACAGTTTCTGTGATTACAGAGTAAAATTACAAGAGTATCTTGTATCGTCAAAGGATTTGGTGAGGAGGATGGCAAGTCTGTTGCTGGGAACCCATGTAAAATATTTTAGTGTAGATATAAGTGAAAAGGTTCCTAGCTGGTCATACAAATTGAACATGATGGAAAAGCAGCAAATTATAGAAGAAGCCTTAGTATTTGGCTGGTGTTCAAGAATCAGCACATAAAAATTTAATGAATTTGAAAGAATTGTATAGTTTAAGATGGTCCGATGCTCATCTTGCGGCTCCCTGTTCTGTGGCAGCTACTTCTAAGGCAGCACTTCTGTAATTAGTCATGCAGCTGTCCAGCAGACTGTGATCTAGGGCATAACCTCAATTGAATTCCTTTATAATTCATTCCCTAAAAGATAACTGTCCCATGTAATGATTGATCTATTACTAATTAATGCGCAGATTGTTTGTGCTAAAGTTCGAGAAGGCGATCAACGCATTGTTCGTCTGAAGGAAGGTGACCCTAGAGGGCGTCATGTTGTGATTGTTGATGACCTGGTACAGTCAGGAGGCACCCTCATAGAGTGTCAGGTATACTCTCTTGGTGGCCAAGAGTTGCTTTCTTGATTGCTTTCTGTCGCCTTATGGCGGTCTCTGTAAGATTGGACCCTTCTAACCCTCCCATGCTCACTTTTGAGGGAATTGTACAGCTAAGTTGAGTTGGTAGGTACTTGGCTGAGTTATCCACCAACTAATATGACATTGCCTGCTATGTTGCTTGGACTCCACTAGTGCTGTCCAACATGTGTCAATGTCAAGGTTTCAAATTCCCCCATCTTCTTAGCATTTTGCACCTCTTTGGTGTTTGGTCTAATACAACTTTTGCAAATCCATACAATTGTCAGCATCTTGAGTGTAACACTCTAACCTGGGTGATTAAGGTGGAACGAGAATTTCCTTTGGACTTATTTAGTTATTTTCCTTGTGATGATTCTAGAAAGTCTTGGCTGCTCACGGTGCTACGAAGATCAGTGCATATGTCACGCATGGGATCTTCCCAAAGAGATCATGGGAACGCTTTAAACCCGATACAACAGGTGTGTACATTTATGCCTTTTTTTTTGTTTTTATAGCTATACGTGCATTTAACCAAAATTAGCACAATGGTCTAATTGGTACATACTTGTCTGCTGGGATTTACTTCAAGAGGTAAAACCATCTTGTTGTACAATGTTCGAGTATTTCAGTGGACATGCTCATTGTTTTTTGTCCCCTCCTTAATAACGTTCTGCAGGTTGCGCAGGTGAGGGACTGACCTACTTCTGGATCACAGATTCTTGCCCCTTGACAGTGAAGGAGGTGAAAAGCCGGGCTCCTTTTGAGGTTATCAGTCTCGCTGAGTCTATAGCTGCTGCTCTTCAGATTTAAAGATTTTTACCTGTAAGAAAGGAAGGTCGTCGATGTAAACTATGTTTCTGGGTTTCTTTTTTGCCTTTGCAAGCTCATAAGTTAAAGCACGTTAAGGGAGGTTTTTTGCGAGTTGCATTATGTAGTTGGCCAGTCAAGTGATGTAAATAAGTTTGTAAAACAGTTCATATAAATATAAGGAGCCTCAAGTAGATTTCGTCATTCTTTTCAAGGGACCGTTGGGATATCATTTTTCAGGAAGAGTTTAAGTTATCAGTGATTGATTAGAGACCTACAAAAGGGACACGAGATAGGCGTGGCCGCGTGTGGAAAAGAATTTGAAAGCGAGAGTTGACAAAAGAGAATTCCGTTGCCGGGACTCGAACCCAGGTCTCTCGGATAGCTGTTTGGCTACGTAACAGTCATATAGAAGTCCTAACATATTAACCTTTCTTGTTTTTTTGGTGTACGGGTGATCATGTAACGTTTGCAATATACACTGAGAAATTAAAATTTGTGGCATTTGTTTTATAGCGTTACGATAAAATTATTTGAAAAATCTGTGTAATGAGTAGATTTATTTCATAAACAACTCAATATAATACTAGACTAAATCTTGAAAAAGATTACAGATATTTATAGCGGCATATCGACGTAAAATATTAAACTAATAGCTTCATTATCTTTGTTTGTCGAGCAATAATTTTTAAGCAACCATTCTACTACTACATGAGTGATCACTTTGTATGACAGTGTGAGTGAACAAAAATGCCTTGTATTTTATAGCTATTTTTGTTTTTTTGTAAATAATCATCTATATATATTCTTAGGTAATATTTCTATTTTTAGTTGGTTCATCAATGGCTAAATAGCAATACGGACTTAAGAAATAAATTTCAAGAACCCGTATAATATGTCCACATAACTTCCTTATAAGAAAGTGCAAATTGTACTTCAGTTATTTTACTTACTACTTAGTCCAAATAGTGGTAACAGATGAGTTACCAAAAAAAAAAAAAAACACTATATTTGGAGGCAATGATCCAACGTCATTAAGCGTTTAAACGCATACTCCAAAAATCGTGGATTACTGACATGTTCATTCTGCACGATACGTGCTGCATCTTGCTCGGTGCAATTTGTTTGAGTTGTAATTTACACAAATATTTTAGTGTCAAATATGAGTTATATAACTTGATAGTCAACAAATAATACTTTCAGTAATAGGGTTGACTCATAATATATATTCTACATGATATGTTATTTTTATTTGTATATTAATTATATTTTACATATTGCCATTAGTGTTGGCTTCAGATACAACTGAGAAAGGCTTATTGCTAATATTAATCAGCTAAAAAAAAAAGGGGGAAATTCTAGTTCAATCAGGCTGAAATTCGAACATTTACTTGTCAGGGAGTAAAGGAGTCTCAAAATTTCCATACTTAGGCAACGCCCTATATTCTTTCAAAGTTTCGGCATCCCATCGAACAAGTTCCCACGGATCTCGCTTCTCTCTCCTACCAGCTTCACCATCGGTCTCTCCATCTCTGGAGTAGCAGAAGATCATCTCTGTGTTTGAATCTAGGGTTTTTTTCTCTGAATTCGAGCAATGTCTGGAGCAGCTTCGGCGCTGTTCCTTCTCGACATCAAAGGCCGAGTTCTAATCTGGAGAGATTATCGCGGCGATGTTTCAGCTGTTCAGGCCGAGCGTTTCTTCACTAAGCTCATTGAGAAAGAGGTTGGTTAATGGTTATACATAGTTTGATTCATCTGTTTGCGTTCTTGTTTAGCTGATCCGATGAATGATTTAGTTCTGAGATTCTACGCAATTGGAGTTGGCCTGATTCTTCAATTTACGCTTGCTCTATCTCGATTATGTATAATTTTGATTAAAGCTTGGTGATATGCTGATTAATGGACAGCTGTAGTGGTAGGGCTCTCAAAAGTTAGTGGAAATAATAAGAGTCATGGCTAATCGAACAACTATGATGATCGATCACAAAATTTTCCAGTTTTTGTTTATTCTCCGAGGTTCTATTGGTGTTGTTTAGTTGATCTGATGAATGATCTAGTTATGAGATTCTGTGCTATTGGAAGTTTCTTGATTATTCAATTTGTGCTCTGCTGTATCTCCATTTTGTATATTGCGGATTTAAACTTGGTGATATGCTGATTAATCGACAGTTCTAGTGGTAAAGACAATGGTAATGACAGCAGTTGTAGCTAATTGAACTGATATGACAATCGATCACAAAATTTGTCAGTGTAACTGCCAGTGAAAAGTACATGAGGGTTCTTTGAATAGGAGATCAAGTTCATTTGAGATCAGACCGTGTGATGTTATAGGATTGCCCATTATCGCTGGTACTCGCGGAGTCGTGGGTGTGAATTTGACCTTTTATTTTGGTTGGGGGTGGGGGGAGTGGTGAACTTGATCTATTTGCCTTGTCTTCGTGGTTGCTTGAACTTGCTTGTGGTTTGATGATATGAAGTGTGTTTCAATATGTGGAATGATATCTATGGTACCTTGGTTTTACTTGAATGTAAGGATGTTGGACTGTGTTTATTGCTTTAGGGTTGGTGAACATTCTTAGTTATGTTTGTTGGATTTGGAAAAAACAATCGGCTAGGGCCTAGGGGTGTGAATTTTAGATTTGGCATGTCAATGATTGGATAGTATGAGGTATCCAGTTGTTGTGTTATGTATGTGTATTTGACAATCAAAGTAGGATCCTTTTGGTTTGCAATCAAATGTGCAAGTATCATAGATGATCTTGATTTGAATAGCTCACCATGAAGGGTTATTGGTTCACGTCCTTCATGTGCAAAATTTTCTTGGATTTTTTAGGTATTTTTTGTAGATATTAATCACAATATATGTTTGTCATGCGATGCACATTTCAGGGCGATCCACAATCTCAAGATCCAGTGGTGCATGATAATGGAATTACTTACATGTTTGTACAACACAACAACGTCTACTTAATGGCAGCTGCTAGACAAAACTGCAATGCTGCTAGTATTCTTCTCTTTCTCCACCGTGTAGTTGATGTAAGATCCATAAGAAATTGTAGTGGATTGCTTTATTTGGAGTGTTTCGATTAGGCTTTATAGGCAAATTCTTTGAAAATTATCTCCTAATTTAGTCATTACTTTGGTTAAACTTATTTGTGCAGGTTTTTAAGCATTATTTTGAAGAGCTAGAAGAGGAGTCACTCAGGGACAACTTTGTTGTAGTGGTAATAGATATTTCTCACTCTGTACTTGAGACTGTGATGTTATTGAATATTCATAGGCTAATATAATATGTCATCTGCAGTACGAATTACTTGATGAAATTATGGACTTCGGTTACCCCCAGTTTACGGAAGCAAAAATTCTAAGCGAGTTCATCAAGACTGATGCTTATAGGATGGAAGTCACGCAGAGGCCTCCCATGGCTGTAACCAATGCAGTATCCTGGCGTAGTGAGGGAATAGTATACAAGAAGAATGAAGTGAGTGAATCTTGGAAATTTTCTGCTGACACTTTAATTGGCAAGTGCTGATTGTCCCTTTTCTTTCAGGTGTTCTTGGATGTTGTTGAGAGTGTTAATATACTTGTAAACAGCAATGGCCAAATAGTTAGATCAGATGTTGTTGGAGCATTGAAGATGAGAACATATTTGAGGTCCATTCTTTGTTCTTCAATATTCCTTTTAATTTTGGCATAAAAAAGTTATCAACGTATTCTTTTCGTTGCTGAAACATGAGCTGGATCTAATGTGCACATGCATGTGAGAGAGTTTATTGTTCATCTAAAAACCACATGTTGGAAATTGTGATGGTCCAAGAACATATTATTAGCATTGGGCGAGGCTGGTGAAACTTTATGATGATGTTTATGCAAGCTCCGTTGACTAGATGTCTATTCTCTTTTTGGCGGTATGAGTCCTGTCTGCAGGTCAAAGTGTCCTGTCTTGGATCTCATTGTCACTGTATGGACTGCATCAGTGATCATTCCTATTGTATAGAAAACTGTAGCTTAGGCAGTAATGTATCTTGAGTATTGAATTCACAGAACATGAAAAGTAAAGAATGTAGGAAAAGATTGATTGGGAGAAGAACATGAAAACTGTAGCCTTGGTACTTGCTTGAACTAGTTTTCTGTAGCTTCTGTTTAAGAGGTGACTTGGGGGGGGGGGGATGTGGGGTTGGGGTGGAATCAATATGCTTAGGCTTGCAAACTGAACATGTGTGAGCCTGACAGGTCACTTTTGGCCATGGTGTTGAAGCACTGGTCTCGCAGTATGTTTAATTATTTTATCAGCTTGCATGATTGCTTTGTTTTAGTGCATCATTTTGTTTGTCTATATAGCTGTTCTTTTGCCTTGTAAAAATTCACATTCTTTTTAATGTGAAATCCGAATGTTCTCGGTATGTTTACTTATTTATTTTTCCTAAATTTTTAGAAAGCTAATGGTGTCCTGCGGTTTCTTTTTGGTCTTCATAGCTTAATAATATAATAAACTATTTTGGCCACATTCCCCTGGTCTTTATTTGAAATCAGTATTAATATTACGAGAATTCATTTAGTTTGAAATTCATGCGTCGATTACCCATTAGCAGGCAGCTGCCTAGATTTGCTGTGGGCACGCATATCGAATATAGCTTCCTTGTGGGTGGCTAATGCAGCTGGTATTCAAGGGTGACTTTGCCATGAAAGTTCATCAGAATTGGGCTAACTTGAATTTGGAGTTGTTTTACTTGTTTGATTGACAGTATTCTTTATATGCGTTGTCAAAGAAAACTCTACTGTCATGTTTGAGTTTTACCTGCACCTGGATACTAATATTACAGAATGCTATTTGCAGTGGTATGCCCGAATGTAAGTTGGGCCTCAATGATAGAGTATTACTGGAGGCTCAGGGGCGAACAGCAAAGGGGAAGGCTATTGATCTGGACGACATCAAATTTCATCAGTATGTCTGAGTATTGACATCATTGCTGCTTGTAATGGTTTCATAATGTTTGAATGTCCTACATGCTCGAAACTGTTTTTGTTAGTGATTTTGCTTATCAAATGGTTGTCATGATTTCCCTTTCAACCATAGGTGTGTGCGTCTGGCACGGTTTGAAAATGATAGGACCATATCGTTCATACCTCCTGATGGGGCTTTTGATCTCATGACATACAGACTTAGTACTCAGGTTCACCTCCATGCTTGATGACTTGCTCCGCATTACAACAACCACCCCGCCCCTTTTCTTCTTTTCATCTTTAACCAACTCACAGATGGGGACTTGCCCAGGTGAAACCTCTAATTTGGGTAGAAGCCCAGATTGAGAGGCACTCAAGAAGTCGTATTGAGATCATGGTGAAATCAAGAAGTCAGTTTAAAGAGCGAAGGTACAACTAAAATGCTTGTGTTTACTGTTTATGAGTGAATTGTCTGTCATGATTTTGTTGTCCTTCTGTAGATTGTGTTTTGTTATCTAGATTGTTCGTTGTTTTTGTTTAATTTCACAGTACTGCTTCCAATGTTGAGATTGAACTGCCGGTGCCAGTGGATGCCACCAATCCAAATATTCGGACATCAATGGGATCTGCCTCGTATGCGCCTGAGAAGGATGCTTTGGTTTGGAAGATTAAATCATTTCCTGGTGGCAAGGTATTCAACTTTTTTTACTTTGGCAAGTAGATAGAATTAGGCTCGTAATTTCGTCCGCAATTTGTGCAAATTTTTGGCTAAGCACTTTGAAACTAATGATTTTCAGGAATACATGCTGAGGGCAGAATTTAGTCTTCCTAGTATCAGAAGTGATGAGGAACCTCCTGAAAGGAAAGCACCTATACGTGTGAAATTTGAAATTCCCTATTTTACGGTTTCAGGAATCCAGGTATCATGTTCAATTGGTAAACTTACTTCCATGCATCTTCGCTTGTTAGGTTGAATTTACTGTTTAACTCGCCATCTAGCTAATTTATATGCATATGTTATCAAGGGTGACCCATCATGACGTATAAGCGTAATTGGCTTTAGCATTTCTTTTTATGTGCAGTTCTTTCCTGATAATAAGTGGTCAGTAAATCCCATATTTCTCAGATTCCAGATATTGCTGAAACTGTGTAACTGGTAGCCATGCTTTCAACATTAGGTCACATGTTTCTCTCTGCACCTTTTTACGGCCTTTTACTTGTGGATGTCCTCGGTCGATATATACACTTGGGCAATTTAGAATGGTCTCAAAGTTTATTCGATCTGTAGGTTCGATACCTGAAGATCATCGAGAAAAGTGGGTACCAAGCTCTGCCATGGGTGAGATATATTACCGTGGCTGGTGAGTATGAGCTGAGACTGATATCGTAGCATAGCACTCTGCTGATTATTTGATTCTCTCTCTATCCGGAACGAACCGGGGACTTGTAAAGAGTGATCCTCAAGAAATTTGAGCGTCACTTTTGGATCAGCAGTTGCTTCCGGCATGTCTTCTCCCTTCGGCCAAATAGAGTCCAACATTCTCTGTCGTCGCCTTTTCCCATGTAGGGGTGCCTCTGCTCCTGACATTGTGCTTCTATGTGAACGGGGCTTCCTTTTTTCTTCTTCTTCTTTTGTGTGTGTGCAGAATTTTCATTCATAGGTGAAAATTGTCATCTGTGGCCACAAGGAGGCAATTTTGCGTCTTTCTCGATTCTTGTGTTCCCTTTAAAAAAAAGGGGAAAGCTTGCCTGGCTATGAAATTTGTACTAATATACTCTCCTGAATTTTTCACATTCATATTTTCCATGTAAAATTTTTTCTTATTTATTTTTGGTGATATTGATGTGGTATTGATGAACGATCAATTGCCTAACCCCCCCCCCCCCCAAAATTTTTCCCGAACAACGTTGGATTCTTTTATGAGGTGTATCTCCTAAATTTGGAGGTGAAATTTATAGGGAGCAATTTAATTTTCGTGTAAATGATGTTAGATTTAAATTGAATTCAAGCTAAATTCTAAAAACATAATTTAAGTTTTGATTAATGTTCAGAAGTTTGTGGAATCTCACATAAAGAGGGGGAGCAATTTAGTTTTCGTGCAAATGATGTTAGATTTAAATTGAATTCAAGCTGAATTATACAAACATAATTTAAGTTTGGATTATTGTTCAGGAGTTTTTGGAATCTCATAAAAACAGGGTTTGTAAAGATGCTTGAAACTGTATTTTAATTTTGCTTTTTAAAATAATATAGGAATTATATTCTTGGAAGAAGTATGTTGGATTATGAAACTATTCTTAAGTTTTCAATTATTAGAAAAAGTTCTGATTGAGATGATCTGATTAGATAAATTTTTGATTGAGATAGTACTTGATTATGGTGTGTGAGGACTCTTCTAACTTTTGAAGGAAAGGTCTATCAAGTTCCATTTTGAGAAATAGGATTCTTAAATTATTGTGTAAGGTTATTTTGTTGGTCTTGGATCCTCAATTTCACTGGAGTCGAGCTACTGTTGGCTCAATAAAGAGAAGAGCTATTCCATCACAAATTTTCTCCATTTACAATACTTGAACCTGATACCTTACTTAAAGGGAACAGATGTCAAACTACTTGAACTAACTTGTATTGGTATTGTGTAAGGTTATTAGTTAATACGAAGATCATCCCAAACAAAGTAACAAAAATATTAAAAGTTGAACTAATTAGTGCAACATAAAGGGAGCAACAGATATATCAATTAATTACAAGAAGGCAACTACTTTAGAAACCACACCACATTACATTGAAGATACTAAATCATGCCTAGCAGAAATGCTGAAAGCATGGCATCCCTGCTAGGATGATATACGTTCACTCATACACATTAGCACAACTTAGGTCCTTATACCTTATAACTACTGCTGTCTACCAGTACACTACTACTAGGGAACATAGACATACAACACGGTAGTACCACACTTTTCTAGTCTCTACTAGGGCAACACCTTCAATTTATATATATATATATATATA
>JACYFF010003369.1:91902635-91988501 GCA_017589665.1 Selenicereus undatus | reverse complement strand
TCCAGACTCGAGTCGAGGTCGAGGAGAGGCAGAGGCGACTGGCCGCTGGCGAGAGGCGAGCAGAGGTCAGGCCGTGAGGCGTGAGGCCGATGACGATGAGGGTCTGATGAGAGGCGATGAGTATTGAGGGGCTACTGGCGAGGGCTGAGGGTGAGGCAGAAAGTTCAGAAGAAGAAGAAAGAACTGAAGAAGAAGAAGTGAAGTCGAAGAAAATCAAGAAATCAAAACTCAAAACAAAAGTCAGAAGACTCAGAACGCAAAAAAACCCCTAAAAAATCGGTTCACGGTCCGATCCACGGTTCAGCCGGTCCAAACCGGACCCGAACCGAAGACCGAAACTGGACAAAGACAGGACTGTGGACCGGACCGACTAAGCCCGGTCCGGTCCAGGACCGGTTTTCGGTCTAGGTCCGGTTCAGACCGAAAAATGAACACCCCTACACCTAATCAGCAATTTTCATTCGTCATTAACTTATTTGGCAAGCTGGTCTTCAATCTCCGCCCCCACCCCCCCCAAAAAAAATTCATTTAAGTTACACACGTTGTTAAAGATTGGGCCTGGAATCATTCATGTTAGATCACGGAGACCAACCAGCCCCACGAGTCTAACCATACTCCAAGCCCAATTTTGGAAGTAAGAAGATTTTGTCCAATGTTTCTTCCTGGGCTTTCTGGTATATTTCTCATCAACTCTTTTATTTTTCATTTTGAAAAAGTCCCTAGCTAATCCTCGAAACTAACTTAGCATTCAGATTTCTCGATGAGAAAGTCATTAATATGATATCTAAAATCCATCTTAATCAAAAAAGCGCTTGAATCAATGGTTCAATTTCAAAAATAAATTTCACACCGAACTCTTAACATGTCTGTCATTCGATCAATTCTTCAGTTGTTACATAATCTAGAAATGGGGATGTCAAGAGCCCTTCCTTTTACTTTTATTTAAGTTTTTTTTCGGAGGTGAACAAATAGTGAGTCGATTGCTACCATAATACCATTCTTGGTGACCTCTAATTTGTTACGTTTTTATCTGATAATATTATCATACGAGCCCGGGAATGAGTGTTGTATTATACATTGAATAAACCTGTGTTTCTAGCATCTCCAAGACACAGGAAAATTCTTCATAGCAAGCTCAGAGAAGCTTTAACTGATTCCTATCTGCAAAACTACAAATCTAGGCTATGTCCCCTAGAATGAATTTTGCTGCAGGATGTTCCATTTACATCAGAACCACCCAAGGTGGCCAAGAATATGAGAAGGATAAAAAAACTAAAAACAAGAAAAATAACTCTACTCCTAAATCTCTTATGGAAAAAAAAATGTTAACTTAGAAGTGTTTGATGTGCTTGATTCGGTAGCTTCTGTGGGTTCTTCCTAAATACATGCTTCCTACAACGTTCAAAGATGCTGTCATAGATCAGATCAAATTGAACTCCGGCCCTCTCTCGGCTCACAATGAAAAGAATGTGATCTCCTTCTATGATTTTGTAGTACCTGCACAAGTTTTTGATCCAAATTTAAGCACTATGAATTGCAGTACATATGAAACAATGCTTCAAATTCAGTCAAGTACTTATTTCTGACTACACGTGAGAATCTCCAGGCATCAGATTGTATTTTGCACAGCCAATGACTTTTCTGAAGGAGTTAGTAAACTCTAAACAGAAGGATGTAAATCTGCAGTAGCTACGAGCTAGCAAGGGAAAAGTTCACGTACCAGATCCCTGATTGCAGAGGTTGACACTCTGAATCATTGCTAACTAGGCAGTGAGGGTGTTCGATTGGAATTCGAGGGTACATCATCGATATGGTGTTGAGGGCTCCATCATTGTCCCACCAGTCCTCATCCCTGCAGGTTACATTTATTCAATGAAACTTATCAAAAATTGGGTTCCTTTGCTTCAGAGCCTTGAGGCAAAGCTACAGCAGTAGGGTGGAATACCTGTAACCTTTGTAGGGTGGTGGAATGTCTGGAGGGTGGCTCCACTGGCTCATCTGCAACACTCTGATGAAAAGCATAGGGTGGATTCCGAGAATCCCAGAAGGAACTGTAAGGCCGAACAGTTGCTGGGTACGCTTGGTGGCATAACTGAAGTAATATGTGTCTGAGAATGTTTGCATATGGGAGTTGAGTCCGATGGAACCCTGGATGGTTAGGTCTGGAAGAATCCAATCTCCTGAGGCAAATGGGCCGGCATTCCCCAAGAGGCAGTCTACGAGACCCCATGCACCCATCTTCCTCCATGACATGTTGAAGTGATCAAATCCAAAATTGTAATATGCCTTTAGCCAAGGAATGTCGAACCAATCGTACATGATTACCCCTAATCGACAAATCTGAAGCAACGATATGGGTTTCATGGTCCTCCCATCTTCTGGCCTGTGATCATTTTGTGCAAACAGTGCTCGTGAGCATTTAAGGATATCATTTCGAGCAGCATAGCTGAGACAGATATCAGTTCCTTGATCGCAATGCTGCAACATTGTAGCTATAAATACCCCTCTATCGGCAACAATGCTCAGGTGTCTGGACTCTTTCTCTCCAATTGAGCTAGATCGGAAAACTATACTGTACACTCGTAGCTCATATTTCTAGTGATTTTAACGTCATTGTGCAAGGCCTGTTTTGTACAGTGGTCTTACTCTTCATATTTTGTGTAGTCTCCATGTTATGTTTGACGTTTTCTTCATTCACCATTTTAATCAGTTCTTTGCGATGTAGCTGCAGCAATGATGAGGCTACACACATATGATTCTCTTAGGCTCTGCCTAGGGGGAGCATGGAGAATTGGTTCATATCTTCATTTAATTCGTTATGCAACACTCAACATCTGCTTCTTGAACCATAATCCCACCCTCAAGGCTCCACAATGTTTGACACGAAAACAAAGTCCCAACTCTCAACAGCTAACTAGGTCATTCTTCAACTAATTGTTGTGACTGTGATAGAATTTCCCAACTCAACAACTAATTCAGCTATTCATCAGGTTACCAATAAGTGCATAATGTTTGTCCAACAGCCAACGATAATTCAGCTATTTATCACATCACAAAATAAATGCCGAATCTGTGCAGATAGCGGCTATTTAAGCATTGAAAGTCACTGACAAGCTGAAATGCCATACATATTTCTTCCATCCAGATAACATAGGGGGGAAACATAAATAATGATTAGAAACTTACTGCATCCCATCAAAGTAGGTTCTTGTGGTCCCATTGAATGCTCCAGATAAAGATGTTATGCTCAAAACCCAATTTGGACAAGTATCATACCCTTTAAATGCCTAACAATAATTGGCAAAACAATCAGCATCCCAGAAAAATGATAGCCACTTTACAGAAGGTTTTACAGAAGGTCAGCAATGGAGCATAAGCAGACCTTATCAGCAAGCATCTGCTGCAAAACCCGCACCACCTGTGCTCCTGCTGAATGCCCAACAAAATGAGTAGGATGATCTTCATCCCATTCAGGATAGTGCCCTGAATTTTTACATGAATAAAATCCCATTATTCTTGTCAATGATCAATTGAGCTCATAGGAAAATAAGAACCTGTTTCAGGACCATGAAAAAAAAAAAATGAAAATATTGACAAAAACCTTGTTCATAAACTCTTCCAAATTGGGAGTGCCCACAGGCTTTGCTGTGTTCTTCACCATAATCAACCGCACCCCCTTTCAAATAATAGAACAATTCCCTAGCCCTGAAAGCCAACACCTTGAAAATTTCATCAATCAGCAACAGAATAAGAGAAATATGCTCAAATTTTGACGGCTCAACCTCAAACTGATCAAATTCGAAAGCACAATGTACTTACCTATCATATATGCTGGTCAGGGATCCCAAATCAGGCACCAAAACTCTGTCATCCTTCTTCTCTGCCCCACCAAAATAAGATAATCCTCCCAGCTTCTGAAAAGATTGGATGCCCAGAAAAGATAATCAGAAACCCACATGAAATTTCACGCAAAAATGGCAAAATGAAATCAAAAATTAAAAATGCAAGCAAGATAATGTGAAGATTGAGTTAGCCTACCCCTTGACCAAAGCCAAAAATGCCATGAACCAAAACAATTGGGGGCAAATCATCAAGAGGGGCAGATTCAGATTCATGAGGAAGAGGCTGAACCTCAAGATTCATGTTGGGTTTCAAGTACGAATACAATGCCTGGGACAAATCATATGCAATGGCTGTGCTAAAAATATAAAACCCATATAGCATATGAACACAGCTGCTCACAAAAAGCTCCATGAATTGCAAACAACTTATCCAAAATCTGATCATCTTTCTCTCTATTATTTGGGAGAGAAAAAGAAAGAGCCTAATTTTCTTCTGTTTCTCTTCCAGTTCAAACTTGAAATTTCTGAGACCCCCTCAAATCCAAATCCAAATTGGATTTATTTTTAAAGAAGAAAAAAGGGGGGATTAAGAAATGGATTAAGAAATTATTAATGCAAAGTTAACCCCCCTTTCTTCATCTCTCCCCCTGATTCTGTTCCTCTCTTCTCTCTCTTGTATTTGCAGGAAAATCAGAATTTGCAGAGAGTTGGGTGAACACCGCAGTTTTCTCATTCCCGCTCACAAGTTATTATTATTCACAGCGAAGTGCCACGTGCCATGTTCCTATTCGTCCCCACGAAAAGCACCTCCTAGGTGGGTTCCACTGTCGATTGACAGAGACTAATAATTGTCCAATGGGTGGGGCGGTTTTTTTTTTTTTTTTTTGGTAAAGTGCCTGTTTAGCTTATGAATTTTTTTTAAAAAAAATTAATTTGTCCCCTAGAAATTCAGGGGAGGAAAATAGAGGACGAACTTAGGGAAGGAGAGAGATTCGAGGGGTGTTTGTTTCTGTGATATGATCTGCTGGAAGTGAGCTGGAATTTTCTCTCTCCTCCCCTAGCAAACCAAACAGGGTCCCTAAAACCTTATCCTGTTGTCCCTAATAAGGATCTGGCCTAAGGGCTCTATGCTTATATTTTGCAGCTTCTTAGAATTATTATTATTGATTAAAATATGATTAGCTTTTAATCAATGAAATTTAGTGTTTAAGTGTACCAAATGAATTTACATAGCGCTTATGTATGAGTTTCTTTTGAGTATATTGACTTATTGTAGTACAATGGTCAATCAATGTACAATTGTACAGTGTTTAGGTGTGGCTCTTGGTCCAGTTAAATGAATGGTTGTTGGGTCTTACAATCCATCCACCCTATGATAGTTGAATGAGCCCCCAGCACAAGCACTCAGGGTCATAGGCTCGGGCAAACTTCACCAAATCGTAGAGCCGGACAATTATAATAGGAGCACGCGGCATTCTAAAAAATGCCGACAACAAGAGGCAGTTGAGATTACGAGTAAACTCGTTAGTAGTTTTGGTCCTGTGAGGTGATCTCTGGAGCTCCGCTACTATCTTCTTAGGAATTATTTTATCATTCTCATCCTCCATATACATCTCTTTACATGCAAGGTCAGATCATGCTAGTTCCAATACTAACTTAGGCATCCGAAGGTCAATTAATATGTTTGCACAAAAATTATTGTTAGCAAATAATGCAATTTTAAATTCTATAATAAAAACCCCATGATATATGCCATGGGTGGCTAACACATGATTAGATTTTAGATCTACTGCAAAAAAAAACTGCTAGATCGATCATACAACCATAGTACGTAATTTAGGTAAGTTGGACAGTAAAGTAACGTAACAAACAATGCAGCAGTAGGTAATGTACAGTAGATGAACACGAATATATGCATCAATCAGCTGGAGAAAAATATTCATGTGATTTAATCATTTCCTTCATGTGCCATTGCCCACTACTTTTACCTGAGCTGGCTTCTCCTATATGTAAACTATAATACCCTTAAGATTCTTGTTTGTACGTCAGAATTTTTTTAATATAAAGATGAAATTTGGGAGATCGGGTCAATTATATTTGAAACAAGAACCGCCTTAAGCTAAAAAAGAGTTAATTCATACATTAGTCTGTCAGATGGCTAAACAAGAATTTGAAATAAATTATAAAGTCTTTTAATTAAAAAAGCATTGGACAATTTACATCTATCAATTAAAAAGGTACATTAATCACGCATAAGGGTTGCAATAGACTGAGCCGGGTTGGGTTAGGGTCGACCTGTTTACAAAGTGAACCGGATCGATCATAACTGGGTCAATTCGGATGGGTCGGGTTAGGGTCGACCTGTTTACAAAGTGAACCGGATCGATCATAACTGGGTCAGTTCAGGTCGGTTCATGGGTGACATGCTTTTGATCGATTTTAAAATAGAACAAATTTGTATTAAAAAAACTATGTATAATTATTATTGTTATGTATAACGTGTTTGTAATAACATTAACTAATTGGAACATATAAACTAGTGGGTCAAACAAGATTAAAAAAATAACGGTCACTAAATGGGCCACTAATGGGCCGGCCCAACCCGACTTATTAATATGGCTTAATGAGTTGATCCACTAGTAACCCGGTCCATTACTTACCCAACCATTTATTGATCCTATTTTAAACGAGTCTATCCACTTGATTCAATGGGTATCCGGCCCGTTGTCTACCCTAATTATGCATATAATTGATCTAAAATCTAAACAATAAACTATAAATAGTCAATGAGATCTTAATTCATGACTAATGTTGACGTTTCTAGGTATAGTAAGTTTTAACAGATAAGTATAAGAAACATTAAGCAATTCTTCTTCCAAGAAATAGTATAATTATACTATTTCTTTGTGATTAGGTTACTTACATAGTCGGATTTAGGAACACCATATTTATTCTATTTAAAAAAAAAATCCAACATAAAGAAATTTTATAGAAGACAGACTCTCTGTGGTAGTGGTACCCCAAAAATGCTGGGCGACTGTATTGGGTTAATTCAACAGAGTCAGGAATTGATGCCCATGTTTGCACGTAAAGAAAAGTAATACCGCGTTTGAAAAGACCAACCCATCATTTATTCACAGATTCATCAACATGGGCCAGGCCCGTGCTCATTTCAGATTCATTGATGGAAACATGGGCTGGTCAATGGGTTGGTATAAATCGACCCATCAAGGATTAATTATGCTTGTTGGGATTTCATTTACAGAGGAACATGGATTTGTGCCTCTATTCCATTTGGTTAGCATTACTATGGGGCTGGCAAAATTTATCAAATATCTGAATTTATCCGACTTGAAAAAAAAAAAGTGGGTATGATAACAAATTTTTCATCCATATTTTAAATCCATACAAATCAATTGTTATATTTCAATTGTTCGTATCCGATTTTAACCCAAATTTAGGTAAAATTTGTTCGATCTGAAAAAACGGACCACTGTCAAGAATTTCTCGCTCGAATTTTAAACAATGCCTGAATTGTTTTAGATCTGCAATTGACCCATATCCGAATTTTTGTCATCCCTAGTTAGAAACCACAATCTTGAGACTAATCTAATATAGGCTTTTAGACCTTAACTTTTCTTTTTTTGTTTTGTGGGGGGGGGGGGTGATGTATTTGAACTCTCAAATGATCAAGTAATGTTATCTTTTTGTGGGTTTTTGGTTAAGGAAGAAAGAAAAAAAAGATAGGTTCAAGGGTTGTGTTTGAGATAAGCTGAGAGGCGCCACTCAAAACCAATCCTTGGGCGAATTCCTTCACTCTTTTCTAGGATACAGAAATGAATCACCACCTAGAGGAGTTTAGGAAACTAGAACACCACTTGAGTTTGCCAACACTCAAGATATAGGACTAGATTTGCATACTCACTTTGAGAGAACACTCAAAAGCTGAATTGTATTACTTGGAGTTGATTGTAGATGCCTCCTTCAACAACCCTATGCTATGGTCTTTATATAGTAGAGGCCTTACATAATGAAAATGTATGAAAACACGCGAAAAGAATGAAAGAAAAAAAACAAGGCAAAATTTCAGCAAACATTCGGATGCACCAAGGTGAAGTGGTGTGTCTCTTGAAGCCTTTTGGTGTGAATAGAGTGTAGCAGCCAAGGGGGATTCATGCATCCCTACTTCTCACACTTTTTGACCTTACAAGGGGGGAAGGAACACGACTGAAGAGGAAGAACCAAGCAGCAATAGCAGAAATGAGGTGTACACAAAAGCCACACGCGTTTTGCCATCAATGCGTTCACACCTGCAGCCAGCCCAACTTCCATATGGCATATCTCTCAGAATACTCGGCCAAATTCAATGATCTTGCGCTTGTTGGAAAGCTCTAGATGTCTATTTTCCAGGGAATGCTCATTTACTACATTTAGACCAACCGATCAGTGGCCCAAAGAGCATGGACTGCCCAAAACAGGATTGCATTTCAGTACTTTATTTTGTGGGCTGAGGTTGATCAACCAAATGAACTCTAAAACAAGCGTGGTTGGTCTTGTTAGAAAGCTCTTTTCTTAGGCTAGATTAATGTAGGGACCATCAGAATTTTGGCCCATTACATTTTCTTGCAAAAAAGTAACAAAAACCGGGTGTGATGAGGATGAACTAGGCGTGAGTTCTTCCGGTATGGTCACGGCTTTTCTGCATAGTAGAGCAAATTCTTTGGCCTCTTTGAGCTTTCTAGGGTCTTCCTTGAGTTGAGAAGGAGAGTGGACAAGATGGTCTCCATCAGGGGGCTATACTCATGTAGTCTAGATATAAAGTTCATGAATCTTGGTTCAAGTTCACTTTCACTTGGGTTTCATCACTCCAAAAAAGTCTTTTGAAAATTTTTACCTTTACAAATGATTCGTATCCTTTAACTTTATATCAATTTACATAAATTATCTAATCTAACAACTAAATCACTGAACATATTTTCTTCAACGCTCATCTAAATATAAATAAGTAAATCACTGATGACTACTAAAATAACTCAATTAGCTAACAATTGATTTCGCTGGACGGAACAAGTATATAAAACTTTACAGAAGGTTAATACGTATATTTAAATGTTCCCACTAGACTTTTAATCGGATCATAACTTAGATGTTTAATGAAGGTCCGAAATAGCAACAGAGAGAAATGCGGCAAAATGTGCACATGCTTAGCTATGTGACTGTGAGCCCAGCTCAGCCCACACCATCTGGCCATGCATGCAGGCTGGCCTTGCCCCTTTCTCTCACTCCTGAAAATGTTCCGTTTCCCACGCAGTCGCGTAGGAATCAAGTCAAAATCATGATTTGTATTTTCCTTTTCTTTCTCGCTGTTTGACTTTCCAATTTGTTACACCCTATTTTTATTTTCATTTTTTTAAAAAGGGGGCCAGACTTAATTGCTGCTTTGATGTCTGATGAGATTATCAAGTTGCTTAAGTTGAACGAGTTTTAGACCATTAGACGTAGAAGTACGGTCTGGTCTGAATCAGCTGACAACTATAATTATATATGTAAGATCCTTTTATGTATCTTATTTCAATATAACTTGTTCATTATTAAATTACTTATTGGCCCGTATACTGTTAAGTGTTGTGCCCTCTTGAACCCTTGGAAGAGTAACTACAACTTAATTAAAACCTTTACGGACACCTCGAACTAATTTTGGCTTATTCAGAATCATACTCGACAATTTTTCTTATTGGGCTCCAATGGCAGCAATCCAATCGGTCTAGCGGGCAGCAGCCAAGAAAATAGGATAAAGATGGGAATGCCTGGAAAATTATCAACACCAGTACAAGACCTGGTTACTCTCCTACACATACCTGAACTAAATTAGATGTATACATGTACACCTCGTAAGAGTAAGGATACAAAGCTTGTGTCACTTGTACCACAAACAAGTACACGAAACCATTTTTACAGGTAATAATTTTTTTTTTTGTTACCATCCCTAAACAATGAATATGTGTATAGTTTATGTAGGAAATAAATACAGGACTAACCTGAATGTGGAAGTATACTGTTGGTGATAGTCCACAATAATAAGAATACCAGTTCTTCGGTAATAATAGGAATCCCAGCGGCTACTAGAGTCGCCTTATAACGTCCACGTCCTAAACCCGAATACCGACAAGGATGGTAGGATAACCGTGAGGGGAGAGAGAGAGGAGTGTTCTATCATTTACCCTTGAGGCTAACCCCCTAAAACCCCTTTATATAGGTTAGGGGGTAGCTAGGGTTGTCGCCCTAGGCGACTTAAGTGGCCGTCGGGCCTAATCTAATTAGGCCTGTCCAACAGCTCCCACTCGGCCACTTAGGCCATAAAATACGTATTCTCTACGTATCACAACTCCTTACGTTTCATACCAGGAATAGAACGTGCGACCAAAAATAACAAGTAGTGTTATATTAAGTTACCATCTAACTAACATAACACTTTCACGAAATACGATACCCCAAAAATATCCCAAGACATCACCAGTGGCATCTTCAGTCCCTTATGCCTGATATATCATATGATTATGTTCTCAACATAATCGCCCGGGCTGATATGGTGATGGTGGATAAATTTTCCTTAAACACTCATGAAATCTCATCTTGGCTTAATTGCTTTCCTAACGTGTTCTCGCTGAACCGTATACATCATGACTCTTGAGAATCACATTAAAGTAGCATCATTAAGCTTTGACTTAATATCATAGCTTTAAGTCAAAGGGTCATCGTCCATAGGGTCACACAGTGACAAGTGAAAGAGAATTCAATTGTCACCCCCACATATGGGTCGTCTTATAAGCACACACAGTATGAGATGTGTGTCATGGCACAGCTCCCACTTAGCTGGGTTCGTCACTCTTTATGCCATGCGAATCGTCAGTCTAGATTTTCACTCAAAAATCTAACCTGAGCCACTAGATCAACATACTGAATGTTGGTCTTGACACTCAAGATTCGGCTTTTAAGGCTTCAATATGAAAACTTATTTCATACTCGACTCCCTTGAGTCTCATCTTAGTCTTACTAAGGCGACTACTTCTCATTCATACACTTCTAGTATGAGTTATCGATATTGCACACCTAGTGCCAATATGATCACGTCTCATCCTGCTTGCTACTCAGGCGTCAGGGCGATTGCCTGTGTGACTAGGCCAATCAGAAGCCTGTGACATTTCAATATGCCTAACGTACAACAATGAGCATCACGCTCATAGAAGAAAACATGTCCATCATGTAACAGAACATGTGTAGATGCCAAACCTTATGAAATTCAAGACTCAACCAATGAGTTTTAGACACATCACTAGGAATGGGTTTAGTTAAGTGAACATAATCACCTTATTAGTCTATATATATATATATACCCAATGGCAATGCTTTTTGTCTCTATGGTACAAGATACACAATCTACCTCCATAGCCGACATTGTTGTGCAGCTATGCTTCTTTGCCGCACTATGACATGGCTCTCCCACTCAGGGTGAAGACATGTCCTGAGGTTAACTTAGACTTATCCGAGTTACTACCCCAATCAAAATTTGAGCATCCTCTCAATTTGAGGTTTGTTCCTTGATAGCAAAACGCTGAGTTATCAATGCCACGAAGTTAGCAGTTGATTCTCCTGATGACTTGTCAATCAGGAAGCCTTGGGTTACTTTGATAACGACTTATCAAACTATCCGCAAAGCAATATCAGGTCATGTACATAACATGACTTTAATTAAGCTTACTATGATACTAGGGTTAAGGACATTTGTTCACTATCTCTATTTTTGTCATCTGTTTTAGAACATTGAGCAAGACTCAGGGCTGGACCCTTCTCAATTGGAGTATCTATGGGGTAAGAATTATAGACCCAAAAGTTGTTCCAAGCCACTTTGACGCATGCTTCTTGGGACAGTTTTGGATTATTTTCACTCCTAGGACATACCTAGCTTCACCTGTGTCCTTTGTCTCAAAGACATGGGATAACTACCTTTTAGTAGCTTGGATCATTTCCAAGTTGTTCCCTAGTTATTAGTTAATAGTATGTTATCAACATAAGGAACGTAATCCCCATGTTGATCTTTCAACATACACAATGGTCACATGTGGACCTTTTAAGATGACACACATTGTCTTCTTATCCCTTTGATACAAAATCAATGGGTTGGTCCATATAAATCTCTTTCTCAAGGTCACCATTGGGAAAGACAACCTTTACATCCATTCCGAACAACTCGAAGTCCGAATGGGCAACCAGGGCTAGGGATATCTGGGCCTGAACTTATTAATTGAACTATCCACCTGTTGTTTTATCTTGAAGACTTACATCGGGGTGGAGTTTCAATGAGTTCTTAAACCCTGTCGGTGAGTCCATCTCATCCCTTATTGCATTCAATCACTCTTTGTAATTTGGTGAACCAACCGTCTCTTGACAGGAGGTAGATCCCTCAATTCCCAAGGGATGTGCATAGGAATATTTCCTCTTCGATTTGAAAATATCGTCGAGGAATTTATCCATGCTCAATTCTTGGGATCCTGGGACCTTCATTATTTGTCTGCCTATGTGGAAAATCCCTCCCCCTTTTCTCTAAGAGGTATGGGACCAAGGGTTTCTCCCCCTTTCTCTAAGAGATATGGAACCCTGATTAGGGAAAGAAGATTACTCCCACTATCCATTGGAGGTGGGATCCTGAACGTGAGGACTAACTACATGTTCAGGAATGACTCTCCTCAACATTTGGAGATTGAGGACGAATCTCATTCTCCTTAACAGACAAACCTTCATCATTCCTATCAAATGAGGAAGGTGTGGTGTACCACCCTCGGTGCCTTAGTGAGAATTCAAATCCTCCCCCTCACCGAGAGGTGGTTGAAGGTCTTATTGTAACGTATACAAATTGAGGCCCTTTTAAATTTCACCAAATGCTAAGAAACTCATCCTTAAGAAAATCAACATTGCGAGATTTTGTTTCACAAAGAAAATATTCATGATCTCAATTGGTTCGAAGAGTTTTAATATTTCGTCCCAATTGAATCCTACTACCGTTATAAAGTATATGATCACATCAAGTACTTAATATCGGTGAGATAGTAGGTACATATACCTATATCATGGATGCATATGGCTCTATGATGTGCTTTCATATTCATGGACCCGCAAATGTCTAAAGTGAACGAACGCTAAGGGATTTGATGCCCTTGAAACCTTACAAAAGGGTTTTCTATTGCTTTACTAGCTAGACATAACTCACATTTTGCACTTTAAGCCTAGTAAGTTGGTCTTAAAAGGCCATCTTTAGCTAGTTATCTCTATCTTGACCCTTATGGTCAGAATGAGCACGTCTAAGACAGATTCAAAAATGAGACAATGATGAAAAATGCTCTATTTCGTCCATTGAAAACACCTTTCAATGTGATATGGCCAAACAAATCGCCATGTCATGTGATGCCCAAGACATCTAGACAAAAATTAAAGAAAACTAAACTTAGGGACAGAACACATAAGGAAGCATCGCACCCCAGGTGCATAAAGAGTATTTGGGAAAAGACAACGTAGTCCCTTCAAGGGGCCTCGAATGATTCGTCTTTAATTCAAGGACACCTTTCATCGTTGTTATCTAAAATGACAATTTGTGAATCCACCAGGTAGTAGTGAAAATTCACAAAGATCAATTCAATCCCGAACTATGTACTTTATTTCTCCCATATCTACAATCCACTAAGGATCATAGTTAGCAACAAATGTCTGGGAGCGCACACGTTATCCAGGAGGGGCTGTGGAAGGAAGTACTTTAATCGACTTAGGACAATCCTAAGTATAAGATGTCTAATTTCCACAATCATAGTACTCACACGTGCTATATGCTTCTCTTTATTTCCTTATCCTTTTTCCCTTTTGCAATACCAATCTTAGGTCCATAATCTTTTGAGGGAATGGATCCGGACGAACCTGATGTTAAGCTAATCCCACGCGTACTCAACAGTGGGATGACTTTTAATTCCCCCGCTAGATCGACATTGATGCAATACGACAAAGTATGATATCTTGGTCGATCTATTTTCGAACCACTTTTGGTATGCTTTTAAGTTTTCTAAATACTGTTCACTAACAGTACCATCTTTGCCATCCTATGAGACCTAGAACCTAATGAGTGTCCTAACATTTCACGTTCATTTAGAAGAAACTGAATCTTCTAATATTATGTATCATAGTCAGCGCTTATCAAGTTTTCTTATTGGTAAACAAATTACCAACCTTATTTTTAATTGCCATAGCTAAGGGTATATACTCTGTAAAAGTGGACATTAGGCGTATTTTTAAATAAATAAATTATCAAAAAACTCCATTATCCATGTCGTATGATCGAAAATTTCGCTAAGCTCATAATTATCTCATGCAAACATGAATTAGAAGTTTTTTATAACTTATTTATCACAATTTTCCATAAAACAGGATTTATGGAGAACATTATGGTTAAACTAATTAACGTTTTTAGAAATATCACAAAGATATCTAACTTTATGTAAATCAAATTTACATTAAGTTATCTCATTATATAACTACTAATATGTCATCTAGAACTTTATAAATGACATAGTAAACGTGAAATTCAGATTATTATATAAAACGCATCTATATAATAAAATGAATCTATATTGCCAAACATATTCGAATAATAACATGTTACAAAAGAATTTCATAAAATGCCCAAATAGCAATATATAAAACACATTTATATATAATTATATGAAACTTATTCAAATGTAAATCGCAAAAATATAAACACATTTATAATATTACGAATTTAAATTTCATGAAACTAATTCATAAAATACCGCTAAGTTACATAATTAGCAGGTAACATGAAAACGAATCCATATCCATTAATTTGGGCAAGGAGCAAGTGCTAAAACAATTTAGCAAAGTTTACTACAACCTATGTAGTTCGTATATATAATACGCATTTATATAATACTACTAATTGGTGGCTGACATGAAACCTATTCATGCATCGAATGCAACATACTTTGTAATATAAAATATATTCAAATATTAATTGCAATTAATCATACATAGAATAGATTTATATGATATTAAAAGTTTGGATGAAACGAATTCATGGTAAGGCTTGCAAATTATATAAAACGTATTCATATAATATTGCAAATTTAAAATTTATGAAACAAATTCACAAAATAAGATCAAATATCTTATATATCCAAATAATAGCATGAAGTAGCCACAAGAATGATCGAACATTTAACTAATTCATAATTGCTCATATTTTTACATGAATTTGCTAAATCATGAAACATAGTCATGTAACTAAGTATCATATACAAAACATATTTATATAATATAACTTATGAAACATATTCATTTATCGACTAAGGGGATCCTAACATCACATAGATATTTAGCAAATTCAAGTAAAACAAATTTACTTCATACATACTAATTTCATATATGAAACAAATTCATATAACTTCAACCCAAGGAATCGATAACAAGTTACTTGGTCAGACAAATGTCAAGTTGATGCATATATAAAACGAATTTACATATGGCTTTAAACATATTAATGTTTTTATAATGAAATCATGCACCCAAAATTAAAATTAATTCAAAACCTTAATTCAACAAATGAATTAACTGCATGAATCTTTATCAACTTGAATATCATTATTATTCAATTAAAAATCATGCCATGATTAATGATAATAATTAAACAATAATGATTGAAAAATAATTCGATCCAAAATAGTCAAAAATAACCCGACCCATATCGTTGAAATATGACAAGAAGCGAACCGGCCCAAAAGGAAAAACGGTTCAAAAAACAAAAAATTGGGCCAAAAAACAAGCGGGCCACTAACCGGGCCTCCATTGCCTCTTTTGGGCCGTTCTTATTTCTGGCCCAAAAGAAAACCGGTCCAAACCGGTCTAATGAACCGGGGGGGGTTTATGGGTGAATTACTTCACTAACCCCTCCCCCCCATTCCTTTTCGCCCCCAAACCCTAACTCGCGCTTTCTCTCTCTTCGGTATCCCTCTACCTGAATTCTCTCTCCACTCTCTTCGACTTCTCTACCCATTTGACCCCCGAAGAGGAACCCTCTCCCTTTCTCCTCTCAGCCTTCCTTTAAATGCTAAGGCCAAGAAATGGAGCACCGAGCTCTCTTCTTGGGCTTTTGGCGTTGAGACCATGACAGCCACCGTCACTGTGGAGGTTCTGCCGTTTGGTCGTGTCGCTGCCGAGATGTGGAGCACAAAGCTCCACCGACACTCGACCTTCTCTGGCCCCTTTTTATGGTTGTTTTGCGACTTTTCCTCACAGCTCTCCACCTCAACGTTGACGGTGACCCTGGCTGAAAAACCCAAATGAGGAAAGCACCCCCATTCGTCGCCGATGGCCCATAATCAACCCACCAGCGTGTAGATCGGCTGCAACCAAGCTAGAAAGTAGCAGGTGTGCACCGAACGCGCCTCTGTCGTGGTGGCGCGTGACTCACACGCGCCGCCAATCTGGTGGATTTCGCGGTTTCTTCACCGGATTTGGGCATATCGGCGATCAAGGATGCGGTTGGAGGAAGAAAGAGAGCCAAAAGCTCCTTCGTTGGCGGCGCGTGACTCACACGCGCCACCCTTCCACGGCGGTTCTGATGGGTATGGTCTAGATCTGAGCCTCTTCTAGTTCCCCCATCCCTATTTTGATTTTCGTGTTGAGTGAGGTCAAAATTCAGGCAGGGGGATTTTTAGGGTTAGGGTTTTGGTATTCTGTCTCTCAATTTAATCAGTCACAGGCGTGTATTATGAACATACCAAAAAAAAAATATAAATAAATAAAAATTCATGCGAGGGACACTGATTAGTTGATGGACTAATTTAGGGTTAGGGATTATGCCTACTAATTTCGTAATTTGCACGCAGCATGTATCATGGTAGCATAATACCTTAGCATTGATTTGATCAAAACTAGTGTCTCAAAAACAAATAGAAACACACTTGTATCTCATGGCTGAAATGAAAAAAAATGCTTTTCTGGACGGTCATGACCTAATCATGAAAATTAGGTTTTTAAATGCTTACTGATTTCGTAATTTCAGTTTTGCCCAGTTTGTATAGTAGTCATGACTTAATCACCCAAAACATCAAACTTTATTGCAGATTAGTACTTAATAACAGCTAATCGGGTCTGTTATTTGAATTTTGACTACAAAACATGTTTGCATTGAACGAATTACTCAGAAAGATTCAGCCTTTAATCATGGAAGCATGCTGGCAGAATATTAGGGTTGCATAATTACGAAAATTAAGCAATTAAACGTATAAACTAGCATGCTTTCAATAACTCAGTTTTAGCAAATATATCAACATATCAATCGGGACTAATCCGAACAGTTTAGGCTCTGATACCACTGTAGGAAATAAATACAGGACTAACCTGAATGCGGAAGTATACTGTTGGTGATAGTCCACAATAATAAGAATACCAGTTCTTCAGTAATAATAGGAATCCCAGCGGCTACTAGAGTCGCCTTATAACGTCCACGTCCTAAACCCGAATACCGACAAGGATGGTAGGATAACCGTGAGGAGAGAGAGAGGGGAGTGTTCTATCACTTACCCTTGAGGCTAACCCCCTAAAACCCCTTTATATAGGTTAGGGGGTAGCTAGGGTTGTCGCCCTAGGCGACTTAAGTGGCCGTCGGGCCTAATCTAATTAGACCCGTCCAACAGTTTATATATTATAGTCTTCTAGATGCAGCACACACAATTAATCTTTTGGTTAAATGATAATTATTTAGTATGAAATTGACTTGAGTATTTATTGTTATCTGCCATGTAAGAGTCTGTTATTTTCGTGGGTAAATTAGGGTGGGTAAAAGGGTGAAGTGGGTTGAGGTTGGTTAAGATGGGTTGAAAGTGGTATTTTTTTTTTAGGTGCGTTGAAGTTGGTATATTTTTTTATAGTGAGTTGCAGTGGGTTAAAATAATGAGAATGTAATTATGAAAGGGTGAGTTGAAGTTGGTTGAAGTTGTTATTTTTTTTCAGATGAGTTGAAGCTAGTTGAAGTAGGTTGAAGTGAGTTGAGGTTGATAAATCTAAAAGGACCTACGAAAAAAACAAAGCCTAAATATATAGGATAAGAATCATCCCTTCAACTAAAATGATCTAACCTTAGGTAGCTAGCCTCATTATGGGCTAGCCATAATTCTGCTGCCAAGACGGATACCTACATATATTAAGAGCGCTTTCAGTCGTGGGAACTCGTGGGGCAAGTGGGCTCCGTGGGTCCCACGCGTGGTTGGGTTGCTCTGGCAGCGTGAAGGAAATAGGGGGCACACGGGCCAGCACACCTAGTTGTTCCTCTTTCATTCCCTCTTTTTTTGTTCTTTTTTTATTATTTATTTTTTCCTTTTTTAAATAAAAAAATATCATTTAAATAGTTAAAAAAAATGTTATAAGGTAGGTTCATGCAAAATATTTTATTATATAATCTAAATTAGAGTTCCATTGATTGAAAAAGAGATAAAGTGCAAGTTCAAAAAATGTAATACTTTTAATGATGTGACATGCTCCTCACATGATGCCTCTTGATATATGGTTGATGTGCCTTTAATTTTCCGTAGTAATCTACTAGTCCTTCACATTGATCTGCAAATTAAATTAATTTGATTTATCAATTATGGCTGTGACATCATGTCCATCTTTTATTTTAGCCATGTAAACTTATTACATATGGGTGATGATATGTTTTACTACAAGCAAGATACTCTTGATTAAATGTCTTGTCTGAACCTAATTGAATAGGTTTCATGATTTAATTAAAATCATCAAATTTTCAATAATTATACTAAATTATGAATTACTAAATCTAAATATTCATCTATTACGCCAACATATATAAAATGACATTGTAATCAGATCAACTTTATCCGTGAGAATATGTGATATGCATATTTTTAAAAATATGGTAAATTATACCAAAAATTAATTTTACACAATTTATAAATTATAACATACTTCTACTATTTGATCATACGATTATTTTTTTCAATAATTTACAACATGATAATTATATTTCTAATTCAAAACCAGGTGTTAATTAAGAAGTGTCTAGTAATATCTTTCTAAGACTCCATAATATCTTTCTAAGACTCCATTAAGTTAAGTTATTAGTTAATAAGATATTCACAAGTTATATCAAATTCGAGTTCACGTTTTATCGTTAAGTAATATGTTGAACGTAGATTTATATTTTTCACATTCCGAATGTACGTAAATTTTCCGAGTTGCTTCACCATGCACGCCCTATAGGCTATAGCCATCAAAGTAGATTTGTAATAATTATGATGGCCATGGGTGTTAGTGGCATTAATATTATAATGCAGGACCATATGGCATTCAAGCACAACTGTACCACGCACAGAGGCTCTGAATTTCGCAATATATGAATGTCATTGTCTCCAGCCCCCCCCCCCCCAAAAACCAAAAAAAAAAAGAAAAAAAAGGAAAGCTCTCTTATAAATCAATGTCATATATATAGTAATCTTGGATCCCTATATAACTGGAGTCGAGCTACTGTTGATCCAAGAAGGAGTAAAATTTGTCTATTATAAATTTTCTCCATTTACAAGACTTGAATCTCGAGATCGTGCTTAAATCGAATAAGTGTCAAACCACTTAAATCAATTTGTGTTGGTTTTCTTTTTTCACAATTGATGGGTTTGCTTATCATGACCAGCCTGAAAAAGACGCATGCATGAAAGAGGAAAGGAAAAGATTACTTGGTGGAAAAGAAAAGTGGAATCAAGATGAAAACTAAGCAAAGAGAAGAAACCATACTATATGCACTTTTCCTCTTTTCCATGGAATTTACACAAAAGCTCCCTACAAAGTAACGTGAATAATGGATCGCCTATAGCACTAAACAAAAAAGGAAAAAAAAAAGAAAATTACTATAAGAATAGCCCGAGCCCCATGAACAATTTCAGAAACCCCCCCCAAGCACCAGAATTTTTCTTTTTTTTTTTAAACAAAAAGGGGGAAGCTTAAAATTTGATTCATAGAGCCTCTAGCTAGCTAGGGACATCTAACATTTCTCCCAGGTCCACCGTAGTAAAAATAATTACCCCAAACATTATTAATCCCGCCCCGTATATCATAACAATTTGGATGATCCGCCAAAACTCGGAGGTTGGACAAGGGAATTAAGCTATTATCCCAGTCCACAATTTGCAAATTCCGAAAATAAGAGGCTTTTCCAAAACCTTCACCCGAAAAATGACCACTTCCCATTTGGGTTGCACTGTGAAATCCCCCTGGCCTTGAATTCACAATTTCTCCTCCAAATTGGATCATACTTGCATGTTCACGTAGGTGTGTGAACAAAAATGATGGCCAGTATCCGACTAAGGTACCGGATCCGAACTCGAGCCACCAGTTTCCATGCTTCGGATCCTGCAAAAACATATTGTTTTAAAACGTTATGTTGTAATTAAGAATCTTAGTAACTTAATTAATTGTGTAATTAATGGAGGATTATGCTTAACATTATTGGTAATTAGTTCCTCCCATGTGCATGGGAGCAATAACTAGGCAATGTTAATGAGCCGTACCCATTAAGCTGCTAGTTACATTATAATTAACCTATAGTTCTTTTAGGACGTAGGTGGTCCGTGGTCACCGTTTATAAAAATAATATAAGAAACCATAAGGAAAAAAGCTTAATCATAGAGTATATCAGAAGGGGCACAACGATGTTCAGGAGGTTATGTGTCATTAGTGGAAATATTTCAATATCTGGAAGTAATAGCATTTGCCCTTTTAGGGAACAAAAAGTATCCCAAAATTTTGTTATTTATTAAGAAATATTGTGATTTTATGAGTAAGTATGCACTTCGAGTTTAGATTTAAGTCGTGGAATTAACAGGTCTAAGCTGCTCCAAATTATGTGTGCATACACATGTACACAAAAATGTAAATGTATAACTGAATTTTTATCTTTTTTTTTGGGAGGGGGTTAGATGCAATGCGACGTAGATGCCTATGTTTTGATATGATTAATTAAAATCCATATACACAGCCTTTTGCGGTGCATATGAAGCACAAAGATTCATGTAGACGGATTTAAATCTGGATTCTTGATAACAACTTCTAAATACTTTACTAATTCTTCATTTCAAAACTATTTCTTAAAGAAAAGAAAGAAAGAAAGAGACCAGCTCGTTCATTAAAAGGTATAGCATATATATGATATATTGGTTGGCAAATCGAACATGTGAGTTCAGCATTCCACAAAATGGGGAATATTGAAATTCAAAGCAATTAAGCTAAGGGGTAGGAATATTAAAATTGTTTGGTAAATTACCCAATAGGCTGTGTTTGGTTGGTAACTTCATGGGTAAGTACAGAAAAAGAAGGAAGGGAGAGAATAGGGAAAGAGAATATAGAATCTTTGCAAAGTGAAAAAGAGAAGCATAGAATAGAATAGAATAGAGGGGATCATATCATATCAGTTGGAGTGAAAATCTAAGAATACACACTGTTGTGGGCAGGTGGGCTGCCTAAGTGCACGCGTGAAAGGGTAGGGAATTTATTGGTTACTTGGAACAAGATTTGGTCACATACATCTGTTTTTGCCGAAGGGAAATAAAGTTGTTTTGGTGTATTTTTCTGGATTCTCTTCTCTATGCAAGTATGAACCCTTCAAACCACAAAAGATACGTACTTTTTTTCGGCCATGTTTGTTTGAGCCACTGTTACTACAACCATAGGTATCTGTCGCATATATTTTTAAGTCACCTTTTTTGTTTTCGTCACCTAAAGCTAAAGTATATACACTATTGCGTAATATAAGTGTTCAGTATTGACTCAATAGTCTGTACAATATAAGGAGCAAAAAACTTGAGATATATAAGGTTAATTTTAAAGCTTGCTAGATAGATATTTAATATGTCAACTAAAAAGAGTTACTTGAGTACATTTTATGGCATGAAGCGAATTTTTCATTTGGTGTTAGCGTTGTGGTGGTACATGGCCATCCACAAATCGGATTTCTCCAATTAATACATGTTTGACAATTGCATCTTTCACATCTTACAATAAACAGAAATCAACCGGTTCAATTAATAGATGATTGAACACTAATTTGAGTTGAAATTTTTATGTTAAATTTATTCTACATAATGCAATTCTTAGTCAAAGAGGCCAAATTCAAAAAGCTAAATAATAATAATCCATAGTGCAATCTTTTACTTGTAAAAGTGGCGTTTTAAGCATTGTCGGTGAGTTTCGAAAATCACAATACAAAAAAGCCAAGTAATAATTAATGATTTGTACCATATACAACATATAATTGGTCAAATTCATTAAGTTGTTCGGCATCATTAATGAATTTCTTTTTTTATAGCTAGGTATATCATCTCCTATTAATTATACTAGTACCCCCAACGAGTAACATGCAAAGTAAACTTTTTTTTTTCTTCCTTGGTTATTTAAAATCACAAGATGGACATAGGTAGACTGACCTTCCAAATTAACAAGGTGATGTCAAACTGGCCTCCTTTGTAGGAGGAAGTTGGAGAGATAGCAGCCCCAATTGCAATCTTACTATTTGTCTGAACAAATCCTGAACATAGCAAATTGTAGCATCCTGTTGTTTGATATGCATCGGTCTGCATCACGTCCAAGTCCAACTCATTAATAAATGAGAAGATATCGGTACGTTTAAGCTGTTTGATATATTGTATTTCAACGTAAACTTATATTATCTAGTGATTGTGATATATAATTAACGAAACATCGGTGCGTATTAAACTATTTGATATATTGTATTTCAGTATAAGACTATATTATCTAGTGATTGTGATACAATTAACGGCTGTATTTTTACAATATTTTATATTGGGTTTTTGCCGCCTCATTAATTATTGAAAAAAGAGGGTAAAAAGAAAAAATAGAGGTGAGGAGAAAGGTGACTTACAGTCCAATAGGTGAAGAACCTAGGATAGTTGTCGCCATAAAGCTCTGGGCTAACCTGAAGGCAAAAATTAAATGAATTTAGCTATTAATTATGAGAGTATTAAATACTGAAATTGATGGTTGGATGAGTACGTAGCAGTTAGCAATGAATTCTTGCAATTAATCACTATTGTTTGTCAACTCGTTAATTAAAACTGCCTTTATATCGCAATCCCAACCCCCATGCATAGCCCCAGGGAAAAAAAAAATAAAGAAAATGATAGCAATTAATATATATATATGTTCAAGTGAAAAAAATGGCCAAATTAAAAACAAAGAGTAAGCAAAATAACTAAAAAGTAATAAAAAAATTATTAAGAGAAACAAAAAAGGCAGAAAAATAAAATGAAAACATGCCTGCCAACCAGCTTCAATGGTGTTAAGATCATCACCAAAGGAGCCAGAAATGGCCCAGATTTGAGATAAGCTGAACTCATAGGGATTAGCCACCCTCGGTGACCATACATTTATGCTTGCTTTTGCTCCATAATATTCATCTCCACTTACATATCCCACTGCATGCTGTTACACAATCAAACTAGTAAGGTCGATCACGTTCTTTTCGAGTTATGATAAGTACTACTTATCATAAACATTCGACACATTTCAGTACAATTCAATACTGTTAAGTACTTATTGAAAAATGCCTTGTTATATTTTGTTCAATGATTCAGTATGTTTCACCAATAAGCACCAATAATTATTTTTCATAAATCGAAAAGAATATGCCCTAATTATTATGAAGCTTATTAATACTATATTTAAAAAGAAAAATACTAGAGACTGCTAGAAGCAACTAGGTTGGGATGTGATTTAATTGGAATATGCATATGATATGCATCAAAGTTAGTTTGAAGCATTATGAATGCATTTTCGCACATAATTTTGGAAAGTTATCGGCATGCAAGGTCTGTTCAACCTTTTTCATAAATGAAATTGACCTTTAGATTCAACTATGAATTTAATGCTTTACAAACATGAGTCGGCATCACATAGACAAAATGTGGCTGCTAATTTGGAAAAACAGGCATGTTTGAAGGCTAATTTGTAATATGTGGCTGCCGCTTAGGTACATGTTCAATTTTTCATGTTTGAAGGGTTAAAGAAAAGGTTCAATTCCCATGATTTTAGAAATGAAAATAATTAAGGTATTAAAATCTATAAACCTTTTAGCTTCAATAGCTTTGAGAATGGCTTTCAACATGTTAAATTAATATATCTTCGCATCTCCTAGAGTTTTTAGTTTTTATACTAGGTGAGACCATCCCGTATAAAATTATACCCAATTCATTCTGAGTTGCTTGTCTCTCATAAACAAAAGCCTTATTTATATCTCACAAATAATTTGGGGCGGAGGGAGTAGTAATCAGGTGCTATTATCACATTAAGCTACCTTTTGTCTAACTAATGTTACAGTTATGGATTCAAAATATGGTCATTCCGTAACAAAATGACTGCCTCAGAAGGTTTAGGACTTTGACGAACCTTAATACGGATCGTAATTGCCACATTACAAGGTTTTTGCTATATTGCGGTCGAAACCACAACCGCAGCTTGAATCGTTGTCAGTATATTTTTTCACATCACAATAGCTTACCATGGGACTTTTCATATTTTTTGGGGCGATGAATGATGATTATTTGTACATTTGTGGATAAAGAAAAAAGGTAAACAAAAAACGGAATTTCCAAACCAAACCTATGCTAATGATGAGCAAAATTGCAGAAAAAGTGAAGATGAAAATTGAATTCAAGGGTTTTAGCAAGAGCACTAAATGAAGAAAATCATGAGAGTGTGCAATTGCTAGAAGAAGCCACCCTGACTGAACAGTAAATAAATGGAAGCAGTAAATAAGACTCCAACCACCATAAATTTCTTCTTTCACTTCCAGTCATAAATAAAAATCAGCCTCACTGGCGTCCCCAAATCTTGTCATATCAAAAACTCTCTATCTATACTTATGCTTTTCCCTTTCTTTTTTTTTGGTTTGGGGGGAGGGGGGTTGATAAACTCAATAAATGGCAGATTTGTTGATATCTCATTACCAAAAAAAAATTTCATTGTTCCACACTTCTTTGTAGTTCTGGTGAAATTTACGACCGACATAATTCTAATATCTTACATCCAAAAATATATAGCTTTTGGATTAATATGATGTAAACAAAGACGATTTAACGAGGTTCAGATGTTAATTTTATCAGCTATCTTGCTTTATGAAAAAGTATGAAGGGATGAATTTTGATCAAGTTTATCGTGGTCTTTTTGGCATGGTTTTAATGTCCAAACACACAAATATATGGTAGACCTAAATTCTAAAATTAAAACCATCCTATTTTCTTATAGTAAAATTTTTAGTTACTGAGAAAAGTTTGAAAGTTGATCAAGGTTTTAAAAATATGATAACCCTCTTTTTTTAATGATTCTTCCTAAAGAAATATTTTTTAAGTGAAATGGAAGGAGAAAAAAAATTCTTAGATATTAAGAATTTCAAAAATTATCAAATATCCAATTGATTAGAGTTCTACAAATATGATCAACTTAACTATATGGGATTTCAAAAACATTTTTAAAAAAAATATAACAGTAATTTCTTTTTGGGGGTTATAGACTTTATTTCTATTTCCATTGTACTGAAAATAGACAAATGGAAGAACTTTAATAATGTGCTATTTCTCCAGTATCTTTTGACCCCTTTGCCTGGTCTTAGCTAATGATACTTGCCATGGTAATGATGAACAAGTTCAAGCACTTTGCTCTTTTCACTATTTATTTATATTAATTTCAATTTTCAACCATAATTCTTTTTTAAAATGGAAGGATAACCACCAAAAAACGTAAAATAAAATTTAAAAAAATACAGATAACAGCTGACAGCTAACGGTTGATAATGGTGAAATATGGCGCAGCGGAGAAATGACTTACTTCATGGTCAGTGCCAGAGGAGTCTCTTCGAACGTGTCTTGTGGGTTGTTTTCTCCCAAATCTGGAAACAGAGGAAGCTCTCATCATGTCATCTTCTGTTGTTCTTCTGATTGGAATTGTGCCTTCTGGGCATGTTTCCCCTGTCAGATGCCATAGTTGAAAGTTTTCTTCCATCATTTTACTCTTCCCTTTTCTCTCCTCATCCCCCTTTGGCCTTTCTGGTGGATCCTGCATTTTTTTTCCCAAAAAACATAATCAAAATTTACCCACAAAAATACAATAATAACAAAAACATCCAATATGGGTTTCGCTTCAGCGTGATCTGGGGAGAACGCACAAAAATGCAGCGATTTAAAAAAGTAATAAGAGAAGAAATTTGAACATACCAAGGGCTTTTGGCCTTTCAATAGAGGATGATCAAATGCTGGTTGCTGATGTGCTAATACACAATCTATAAGATCCCCATCTACACTCTTAGGAAAGAAGAAAGAGCATTTTCAATTTACAGAGAAAAACAGGAGAAAACAGAGATGAAAAACAGAAGGAAAAAAAAAAGAATTAGAAAGAGAGAGAAATACTTGAATAGTCTTCAGAGGAGTTTTGTTGATTCCATCAAGATGTTGTCTGATTCTTGTGAGTTTATCAAGCTCTTCTCCAGGGTGGAAACTCTCAGTTTGATTGGTTGCATTGTTCTGACTGTCTAACTCCGACAAAACCGGGGGAAACAGAGCAGAAGAAACAACCAAGAAGGAAACAAAGAAACGAATGATTGGGGACATCTTGAATAAGCACCAACAGCAGCTAAATTCCATGCTTTTGCTTTTTCTACATTGAAATTGTCGTCGTCTTCTTCTTCTTATTCTTGTGCTGTACTGGTAAAAATGGAGGCTTTCTGGGTGCACACCCACCTCCATTTTTTCATTCAATGGAAACCCACGAAATCTTGGTGTGTTTTTTTGGTGGGTTTTTGGTTTTGTTTCGTTTCTCAGGCTCTGAGTACCATTTTCCAAGGGTTCATATCAGAAGCAAAATGGATGAAGAATGCTTGCTTCTATTCTACTCTATGCTGCTTGCTCTAAATATAAAAACTAGACTTCCTTGGTTTTAGAAATAGGATTTGGTATTAAAAATGGGTTGAGTTTAATTTTCTGAGCTCGACCATGTGTGAGAAGGAAGCGGAGGTGTTAATAGTGGGCGTTATGATCAAAACATGTTCAGTTTTATAATACTACATTTTCTTCATTTTCTTTTTTAAATTGTTTTTTTTTGGGGGGGGGCGCGCCCCCCAATGGACCTACATGGGTGCTATCATTTTAATGATATGTTCAATATTCTTTACTTGGGTTCAGAATATGGATGGAGATGGGAATTGACGCTGGATTTTTCTTTTCTCTTTTATTTTGAAAAATGATTTTCATTTAATTTATTTTTTTTCTTGGGTTTCAAAGTTCGTTGCTTTAGGGGAGTTGTCTTTCTCAGTTTCCTAGATGTTCTTTGTGTCAGCAAGTTCTCCAATCTGCCCTTGCTCATCTTTTGCATTTTTTTTTTTTGGGGGTTCTTTTGACAAACAAAATCCTTTTAGATTAACTATATTTTTTGAGGTTGTGTTTAGTGGGAAGATTAATATAATCACTAGAAAACAAAGCTAACCCACTTTTGAAAGTCATTCCTTAAAATTGGTTTTTGGTGTGTGTGCCGTCTTTCCTAAATTTGGATAATTTAGCAAGATCTTTGATTACAAACAAAGCTAACACATACAACAACAACAACAACAATAACAATAATATCTTCCAGTGTGGGTTCCACTTTTGTGAGGTATGGGGAAATTCAGATGTAGGCAACCTTACCTCTACCGACATCCCTACCCGTACAAAGGCTGATTCCAAAAGACACGCCAAAAAAAAAGAAAAAGCGATAGGATCATCAACTATGGCTCCATTCTTTTAAACATTAGATCACATAAATACATATATTTTATATGAATCTATAGATCATATCATATACCTCTAATGATATCAATTGAAAGTAATATTATAAAACTTTAGTCATAAAAACGATCTTCAAACAATTATCTATCAATTAAACAACTACATTCTCTTACTCCATAATATTTACTTCTTTGTACTTCAATCTTAGTTTACTTGGGAACTGTATTAAGATCAAAATTCAGAGAAAAAAATAGTGCTAAATCCCCATTCCGGCCTATAGCTTCAGATGTCTTTTGTGTGTGTGTGTGTGTGGTTAATGTTCAGTTTTAATCATTACCCACTTTGATAACTTAATGTGATTTTATCTGGCTTTGCGTTCGATCTAGACAATTAGACAAAAACAGGGATGTCATGGCATGCCACTAAATCCCATAACAAAGACATTTGAATCGAATGCAGATATAAATGCCACCCGCAGCAAAAACAACGTTGTTTCAAGATCACATTCAAACATTATGAGAGATTTAAGTTTTGGTGCAAGACGTTCCTTCTTACTTTCAGTCATGCAATCATATACTTGTTAATCATATTTTTAGGCAAGGTACTCGTGCAGCATATTAGCTGGTGAAGTTTGGACTCTATCTTCATTTCACGGTAGTGTACAATCAGGTCTTTTATAGAGACCTCTTTTGTAACCTTATTGAGGACTATATAGGGAGAACCCTTGAGAAAAAATTTGTTTGGATTATACTTCTTATCTTTCTTACACCTAAAAATAAAAAAATAAAAAAAATTCATACTAAGCATGACGCCATGCTCCAGGCAATGACATCATAATTAAGTAGCTGGGAGAAACCCTCCAAAAATATTAAAAGAAAAAGGCAAAAAGAAAGAGGAGAAGGTAGCTAATGAAGTAGATTAAAATGGTAAGCTAGGTAGACTTCTTTTAATTCCATAATTTACGTCATTATCACAACTGTGTACTATTATATTATCAATTATTAAAGATCCAAAATTTCTTGCGTATAAAATATAAAATATAAAAGTCCATAAGGTTAATATTATAGACCAATGAAAATACTATTTTTTCCGAATGAATTTCAGTCTTATAGATTGCAATTAATTTATAACTGTTTCCGAACAGATTTGAGGACGAGGTGGCGAAGAATGGGTTTATGAGATGACGATCGTCTGATATATCAGTCTTCCTTTCCTCCCTGCAAAAAAGGCACGTCTCGGATTTGGATCCGAGGAACACTCCTTGATAGTCAAGTCAGAAACTCTTACAACAAAGGTCAAGAAAGCAGAAGAAACAAGAATGTATTTTTCGCCATGGGAAGGGAATAATCTTATCGAAAGACGAGAATCCCTGATTCTAACGTGGGTATAGTGTCGGTGTCTAGGCTCCTTTCCTCTGAATTGATAACCTTTCTTAGGTGGGTAGATGGATGTTTATCGAATTTACCATGCAGAGGGATTGATCGATAATTTTTCCTCAATTCCCTCCATCATGGGTCTGGATTTGGCTGAGCCACGGTGAGTCAGGGGTCCATGATAGGACTCCACTCTGATGGGCTATGCTTGGTCCGATGATGTGGCCATGTTAGCAGGGTCTTTTTGGATCAAAAACTGGAAATGTTATTTTACGTTTGAATCTCCTAATTTGTCATTTATATGAATGTAGACCTTAATTCAACTCTTTGTTAGCCCTTTCGAAGGCGCTAGGATCGAACTGCTTGGGATGAAAGCTATGGTAAGCTAATCATTCAAAGGGAATCCCTGGTTTTGACTGGTGCATACACCATACATAAGTGAAGCATAAGCTACCTCATGTATACATTGTATACATATAATCTCATAGAAAAATCTTGTGAAACCATGGACGTATCATAAACATGCATAATATTTCGCAGTGTACGTGTTAGAGCACCTGCATTGCTAGGATTGTGAGTCAAAATTTCCGCCCGCGGTCCAAAAAATGACATATAATGGTGATCCTTTCAGCTCGCCCCACGGTCCAGCTCATGGCCATGATCCGCTCACCACCATTTTTTGTTTTTATTTTTTTGCCAAGTAAGCTTTAAACTTTTTTTTGAAAAAGTTTGACCAATGATATATTAGTAGTGGATTCCACAAAGCATTATTTTATTTGGTGATCCAAGTTGGTGATCCATGGGATGTAGAAAAGAAAGAAAAAATTGGCTTGTGGGATGATGTGGAGGGTGTGGACCCCCACTTGTGATCCAAACTCTTGGATCACCAATGCGGATGCTCTTAAAGTATGAACTATGGTGTTATCTCTCTTTTTAATACGCTCCAGTATTTGGTGTGGTAATGATTCATAGGACTGGAGTTAGACCACATAACCAATGATGGTGTCTGAAAGTATGAACTATGGAATGGCCCATGCACACATAATACGTTTAGTTCATTTCATAGCACAATTATGAATAAGCTCAATGGAGTATGCTGCTATGTGCTCTTTGCTAATTATAATTAAGTACTTAATAGGAATGATTATTAGGTTTAGAAGCATTCCATGCATCATAATTAGTATATAGCTAATTACATTGCTTTCTATATTTGTGGGGTTTGGAGGTTTGAATCCCTGGTTTTGATTGGTGCATTGACCACACCAGGATTGAATTAGTCACTATTTTTCTATCCCCCCCCCCCAAAAAAAAATAAATAGTCACGTTCTTTTTTCAAAAAGTCTAAAAAGAAAAAACCCACTTTTTTTTCTCTTCATCTTTCAATTCTTTTTCTGCCCCTTCCTCTCTGTTATTCATGATGTTTTTTTCTTTCTCTCTCTCTCTCTCTGTCTTTTTTTTTTTTTTGAGGAGTGAATAAACACTTAGGTTTTGCGTTGAACCATGATTATATGCAGCAGCAAAAAGACGTTCACTTGGATTATTGAATTGAAGTGTTTACCAACTTTTTTTTTTAAACAAAAAAGGGGAGTGAAAATGGGTCCCCTTGGCTTTGGCAGGACAGCAGACCAATCTCTGCTTTTTGCATGCATTTCATCATCAATTTCACGTAATCTAATAGTACTTTCTTATTTGGCATTTGTCCACACTAAAAAAAAAAAAAAAAACCCATTAAGGTCCAGTTGTTTTAATGGTTAAAACTGGCAACTCGGAGTAGTTAGAAGCGATTAGTAGTTAGGAGCAGTATGAAATGATATTGAGCAGTTAGGAGCGGTGTATGGAATAATAATTTGACATTAAATTATAGATGTAAGTAGCAGTTGAGAACATTTGAAAGTCGTTAAAAGTAGTCTGAAATAGTAATCAACAATTTAGAATAGTCATAAGTAGTTTGATATGATCATGAGCAATTAACTTCTTCAAAATGCTGAAACAAGCATTTTGATTTAACTTGTACATGAACTTTGAATTCCATTTAGAAGTTCTAAAGAGCATAATGCACTTCTGTATATCTTGCCCAGTACTTTTCGTACAGTTTACAAATAAATCGTCAGTAGCTTTCTCTTATGTTGAATTTAGTCATAGAAATGTTGTATTATACTATGACAATCAGAAAATAAAAATGGGAATATAATTAGCATAATGCTCCAATTCTTGAAGTGGGAAAAAGTTGATAATTATAATTATTTGTTGGGGAAAAAGGGAGAATGTTGTTGTGTCCTGCCATCCTTAATTTGTTATTACCTTTACATATCATATATGCATGTCAGTCCGAAGCACGCTTTAGGGCATGACAAATTAATGTATACATGGAATCATCATCAACATCAAAGTGCTTCTTCATCATGATGTCTCTCTCCTACTACATTACATGAATACAGTGAACTTTAATTAATTTCCCCCTTTTTCTTTAATTTGTTCATTTAATTACTGGTTAATCCCATGGGCTACAAACATAATCATGATGTTATGAGCCTTCAATTCGTGAACATGTATTGATTATGTATATGAATCATTATGTACATACATTTGATTAAGGAAAAACAAATAAAGAATTCTCCAAGAAAACCGCAAGATTTTGTGACAAATTGATCAGTCAGGTTTAGCCAATAAGATCTGTTCATGGTATTCTGAAAAGGATCATACTGGACTGGTGTTTGTGTACTTAAGCCAATAATGTTTTGACTGATCAATTTAGATAAAAATACACATTCTTAAATTGAGACTGTCTGACATAAAAATATATGATAGTTGTAAGGCTAATCTTTGACGTGAAATTTTAATTTGAGGGGCAATTATTATCACTCCGAATGATTTTTATTCTTTAAATAAAAATCAGTTCTTTACATGAATTATTAGCTCTTTTGGGGTACTCTTAAAACATTTTCCTTGTCATAACTAATGAGATAGTCTTACTTAAGACATGAAAAAGGTTGGAGCATCTGGGGGGGGGGGGGGGGAGAGAATTTTAGTTTATAGTCTTCTTCGAATTGAGGCAAAGCAGACTAGTAGTATAATCTCTGTTGAATTCAGCCAAAGAAGACCAGTAGTTATTGGAGTTCCACTGTTAAAGAAAAGGTGCGAGAGATGACCCAGTAAGACTCTTCTATACATATGAGAATCGCTTGAGAAAGCTAAGAGTTGAATACGCTTTGCATCGTATGGGATGAAACTCAAATAATTAGAAAGATTACAAGAAGTTTGAGAAAGAAACTTGAAAGCAAGCAGCTAGCGATGATGTGATGAACCAAATGAGCTAATCTAATGTGATTGATATGAGTAGTTGATTGAAGCGGTAGAATTTTTCTTTAAGAATAATTTATCAGCTGTGATGATGTGATTTGCCTGACTTTTTGTTTTTTTCATTTTGTAAAATGAGCAATTGCGTGTTGATTGTTATCTTTATTTTTGTCTTCTGGTATTGTCCTGAATTTTATCCTTCTATCGAAAAAGAGAGATTTAGAATAATTGGTACGTAGAGTAATGTTTATGAGTGTGATATAGTCTCAAATTGCTTGGACTCAGAGTCAACATTTCCTTCTTTTCTCTTTTTAAATGGTCCCAACTGTCAGATGTCAAGTTACAGAATCATGCATCGATTATGCCGACGAATACAAAAGATATTGACAGCCTCACACGCAGAATCAAAGTGGAAATAGGCACTTATAGTTAGCAACAAAAATCAAACATTGTAGTTAAAAAGAAGTTTTAACAGCGAACATTTATTTTGATGAAAAGTTATCCGACTAACAATAAATCACATACAAACAACTCAAAAGAATACAATTTGCTCGAAAATTGGAAAATTTTATGCTCCCATAGCTGGGCCTATGCCTAATTCTTCCTCATGTGTTTGTGTGTGTGTGCGCATGGGGGCGTGCTACTGAGGTACTGTGTGTTTTTCTCTGAATTTTCTCCTGATACTTTGTACATTCTTACACGAAGGCAAGACCATTGTCATGTCTATAGCATTATTGTGATTGCTTAATTTATCTTCAGAAATGAAGGTGGAAGAGGCGGTGGATTATTACATCTGTGGTCTCGTTTGGACGACATAGATTTTTCCATCCTTGACAACTCCTTCAATGTCCTGAGGGGATCCGTATAGCTCCTCTATCTCACTTCCGGCACGAACTATGTTAGATAGCACCGACCGCCGGAAGTTGCCATCAGTGATCAATGGATCCACTGAATAGTCAAGCACCACTCTCTCCTCTTCGTCCATGGGCACGCTGTGCAGGAAAATGAGTCACTAGTGTTAGCACGTTATGGGAATATGGGATACACTATATGCATCATGTAACACCAATATCAACCGGAAAAGGGGGGAAAAACCAAATGGAAAAAGGTCTGAAATGGCATTTTCGCCGAAACTGTGAAAGATTCTTATTTTTCATAGAGTGGGAATTTTGGAGTACGACAAATGCCAATGTAGGGTGAAGTTATAAAACACAACTTTTGATAGCAACACCATCAGAGTGTACCTGTTAAACTAATTGACACCCTGCTATTGAAAAAATGCCTTACAAGAGCTTCATGTGTAAAACATCATTTACAGCCCACATAGGCAACTATTCCAAGGGAATTGCATTACAATGAGATGAGGGGAGGAGGGCATCATTAGTGCCATACCTGTCATAGAGTCCAGCACCAGCATAGCCTTCTAGATCTTCACCGTTGGAATCGGATCGGAAGATGATAGATCTTTTTATAAACAGACCAATGGGTTTACTTGGGTATCCCAATACCTAAAACATACCAATTCATAAATGATTATCTATCAATGTTACTCGTTATTCTTAGAATACTAACAAAGTTCCCTTCAGGAAATGTATGGATGTCTGAGGCTTTTGTATATCAGCATTTTATGTTATGCATTCTGTTTCCAGAGATTTGAAATCTCGTACGTTAAATAAAAAAGAATAAAGGAATTTACTTCAGGGGACTCAAGATCATTTTTCTTGCAGACAAAGCTCAAAGCCCGTCCTGGATACGCTCCAACCAGAGTTTCTCCAAGTCCTTTCACAACCTGATAGTCACAAGTATGCATATATGCAATTGATCGCCAGGAAAAAGCATAATATTTTCACGTAGACATGGGGAAAAAAGGGCTAAGAAATCTAGAATGGAGTACCTCAGCATATATTTCTGATGAATCTCCAGAAGATGGATTAGTCGTGTGAATGACGAAAGCATAATCAGCACTTACTATTTCCTGAACCAAAACAGCCATGCAGAGTAGATTGTGGTCTAGCCCAACTTTCCTTGTACTGAAGTATGCTCTCTCATTCCATTTCGAAGCCCAGACCTGAGAGTTGCAACCCACTTTTGGTGTCATACTAGAATTCTGAAAGTTCCACCGCTTGAGCTGGTCAAGCATGAATGGCAGAGAACCAAACAGAGATCACACCTTTTTGATAGCAGTCCACGCCTGTTCCCATCGATTCTCACCATCGTCACCAGGCCAGGGCATTCCTGAGCTTTTCATCGTGTTTTTAAGCTCTTCTACCTAGATAACAATTCGATTATAACACAAAAAGGTGGAAAAAAGCTCTGAGCTTGGATAAGATAAGAACACAGCTATCACATGCTTGTCAACAACTATTCAGCATTAACCAAGCTAAAAATTCTTTTTTATTTTTTTTGGGGGCGGGGGGGGGGGGGTTTGATAGTGAGCCCTACAAGTTGAGATGGTGCTGTGAGCTCTAAAACTGTCTGACGGATCTCTGCCAGGGCTCCTTCTCTGTCCTGTAATTCGGTCTTCAGGGCCTCCAGCTTGTTGGCAACTTCCTGTCAGGCCATGACAATAGGCAAATTCACAAGTAGCACCACTTGTTAATAATCTCCGCTTAAATATTTATCCCTTGTTGATACTGTTGTGGATTGCCTCTATATCTACATAAATGACTACAGATTGATTCACTCAAAAAGGGGACCAACTGAATAGATAACTGTGATTGCGCAAACATGGTATGCCAAGAAAATGCAGGATGGATAAATGACCTTATTGGGGCCATATGAGAGGATCTCCTCGAAAACCCCAAATGGTAGGGCTACCGACGTAGGAACTCCAATCCATGATGGAACCTTTCCTTTTAGATATAATATATTGCGTGACTTGGCTCCAACCTGCAGGTATGAGAAAAAACCAACATGAGGCAAATGTGGAAATGTATACGCTAACAGATCACATTGAAGAGAATAACATCATCTCATCCAAATATAAAAACTAACCATTTCACCGGTGAACTCTTCAGATGCGATGGCATATTTACCACTAAATTTCTTCTTGACCAAACTTACTGATGGTGAAGAGTTATTTTCATCAATGTCCTTAGCACTAGTCCCTTTGAACTCACCCTCGTTCGCCTCACTGAGGGACAAAGAATCAGAATCATGAAGAGAACAGAGCTATGAGTTCCACAAATCCCGCAAAATAAACTAAGAGCTATAAGTTGAGAGAAGATAATATTACCTGTAGAGTACATCTGAACCAGTCGGCTGTAAGTGCAACAGCTTCCCTTCAGCAGCTTGCAGGTCAGAGAATATATTGCTATCGAAGCATGTTGCAAAGCAGACCTGCCAATGGTGAGACTTTTGTCTTGGACCTCAGAATTTCACAGGCTTTGATGTATTTAATTTAGGTAGCATAAATAAGGAAGGGGGATGGAGAAACCCTAGAAAAACCTTGCAGTTTCTTGCTCGCACAGAAACATGTGATAAGACATCAGGCATATCCAATGTGAGCACAGCGACAGTGCCATCTGGGATTTCTTCCTCTCCTTTTACGTGATTTGCAACCAAAATTGTCGGTCGCTCATATGATTTATTTTGAACGGACAGCAGCTCATTAACAACCTCAACGTATCCAACAACTTCAACTGGACTGATGATCTGCCAGCTGGTTCAAAAATTCCAAGGTCCAAATCAGGGGCGTTAAAGACATTCTGTTAACATAAGACGAGCAACGTAATCTTATGTTTAAAATTAGGAATTCAACGGATCCAACGAATGGGCTATTCAGTCTGGCTTAATTTTGCTGTGGACTCACAAGAAGTTGACCGATATTTTGGTTGGCTCATTGTTCGGGTCTACCGTTGGTTGGTCCAATAACATTGTAAGGAAATACAATCACAATAGGAAGCAGTCAGCTAGTAGCACTAAAGAATCAACCTTCCCAGATGTGCAATCTCCCGGAGAACAGGATCCAATCTATTAAGAAGCGATGACAGAGATGCAGCTGATCCACCTCGAATAATTTCCTCCGTGAATATATTCACCTGCAGTTTGAATGAGGCACAGCTAAAATGATCCTGTTGCTCAAACTAACCACCCGGAGATAGAGAAAATGGCAGACAGTGACATACAGCCCACTGATCTACTTCAAGCAGCGACCCCAAATACTCGGCAGAGGGTTGCAGAACTCGTTGATAAAACTCTGCTTTGCTAGCCAGCGACAGACGTGTCCTGTCCAGGACTGATTTTGCATACAATGGCCAGTTTTCATCTTTACTCTTTAACATGTCAATTGCAGAATTCCATCCCTTCAAGCATCAATATACAAGTATTAGAAGTCTGATTTATAACAAAGAAGAAAAGAAAGACAGATTTGCATAACTGGACTGTTCAAGTAAGTATATACTTTCTACGTCAATCTACTGAATCTTCACTGACTTATTCCCAACCCCAGAACATGAATGAGAGAGGATGTAATCAATTACAAGTTTACAACTAAGGAAGAATCTCAAAGATCCCAATGCAGAAATAATTCCCACCCTGACACATGACTGCAGAAGTATGCCTTCATCATGTTCCAAAATCAAATATGAACGTCAAAACAGAAACTTCTCAATCTCTAGGAGCTGTTGCAGAAAGCCATACCTTCCAGCAGTAGATTAGATCCTCATTGTCATCAGATGATAAAGCAAGATTCTCAATCACCATGGAGATGAAGTACATAATTTTCTGCATATACATTACACAAGAAGAGTTGTCATCCTTTACACATCAAAACAGTAACCCCAAATATACTCAACCAAAACAAGAAGATATTAAGAAATATACCTCTGGTCCAGCTTTATTTAGCTCCTCATATCCCCTTTCAATGGCTGTCCTCACACATGAATCAAGAGCTAAGTCTAAAAATATAATATCTTTAAGGCGATCTGAACACTTGAACAATATTGGACGAAGTTCCTGCCGTGCCTCTAGTAATCCCTGCATTCAGGCAGATTTAAACAAAGAATGAGATAAAGAAACCAACAAAACGAAATAGCCAATGAACTTGTCATAAAAATAAAATAAAATGTTTGCACCAGTCTAGCTACCTCAAGGAGGACCTCAACATTTCTATCTTCCACGTGTTTTGAAACAAAGTGTAGCAATTCCTGAGAAAGCAGATTTGGAAATTTACAAGGAGAACATCATTTTACTTTGAATCAGAGCAGAAGAACAAGGAACAAGATGTGCGAAGCAATTGAAAGTACCGGGAATTCAGAAGGCAACCCGGGGACAGGATCCATTTTGACACCAACCATGAAGCCTTGACCCTGAGGCAGTCACTCATTTATACATTTAAAGTCTTGGAAACCATCATAAGGATGAAAAAAAACCTATGCAATTATTGGTCGTTACCTCATCCTTGTATCCCATGCAACGACAAATAGCTGCCTCCAGATCAGCTCCTGAATGAACTGCCTGCACAATCCTCACTTGGCATTAAGTTCAAAATAACAGAAGCACAACTATGCAGCATAGTCTCTACGAAAAGTACATTAACAAAATACCTTCAATGTTCTCATATATTGTCCAAGATCATGCAAAAGCCCTTCCTTCTGTTCACTCCTGAAGTTTGGTTCAGAATGAATGGCACGATCATAGCTAAGAAGGCGTTCTTTAGTAATTCCATTCTCATTTAGTGTTTTCCAGTAAATGCTGATGTCAAAATCACTCTTGATGTAATCCATTAAGGCCTGACAAAAAAGGATAAATCTATAAGCAATATCGATTCTCAACGCAAACGTCAAATGATTTACATGAGTTTCTTTAAATAACGATACCTGACAGATGATAACATCATCAGGACTGGTATTGTTATGCAGTTTCTGATGCCATTCCTCCATCATTCCTCCCATACAATCATTGTTTCTCTGGAATTTACCACATAAACAAGACCTGTGACTTCAGCACTGAATAAGAAAAGGAAGAGAGGTAGAAAATCACAAGCAAACAAGAATCAGCACTCACCTGAATGACCAAAATTTCATCCCTAATCCTCTGCCCAGCATCTCCCTCACCTCCACGACCAATAAATGACATTATCATCCGAACAAGTTCTCCATACTTCGGCTGGCTGCTAAAAATATTCTGGAGAGAATCCGTAAGCCTGTCTTGAGCTGAGCTGATCTCACTGTGAAAAGGGGAAAGAACTCAGTAACTGGAATGCCTAAAATCCACACATCTTATAGAATTTATTCCACCCGAACTTGAGGCATTGGTGATAAGCACAATAATAATTGGCAAGTGTAAAGAAACTTTTTACCGTGGTTTGACGTTGTAATTTTTATTCCATATGAGTTGCCTTGTGGCCATAAACCGCATCCATACTAAAATGCCAGCAAGGCCCAATTCTCCAGAATCCACGGCTTCATCTAGCAGGTCTGCTGCTATGTTAAACCTATGCAAGACACCATATGATTTGTGCTTCACAGTTCAAAGTACTGAAATCAATCATGCAACCTGAGGAGGCTTCTACTTACTAACCGATGCATAAACGATTTCTGTGCCTCACTTTCCATTGAAGCTATGGTTTCCAAAAGTGACTTTGCAGTCCTCTGGCCATCGCCAGCATCTTTCTATAGAAAGAAGTTCAAGGTCAGTACATCACTGTACAAAAGCAAAATGAAGTTAGACAAGAGAATATAATATGCATGGGCCCCCAAAAAAGAAACCCTTGCAAGAATCTCAAAGATGGCGAACCTGCTTGGATTTAACACTGAGGTCAACATAGAAATCTGACCCTTTCTCCTTTATCCAGTTTCCAGCAGATATGAGAACGAATGGCATTCCTCCAAAATCATCACCTTCAAATTCTATCTCCACAGACTGGAGCTGGAACTACAAAATAACGGACTAAGTGTTTCATACTTCAAAATCGACTGAACGATAGCCAAGCTCAATTCCAGGCCACACCTGATGCGAATGGTCTGCAAAGGAGAAAGCCGTAAACCGTGTCTCTGCAGCCTTTTCTAGAGACACTGAGCCTGACGGAATGACATCTGTAGGTGGTGCCTGCAACGTCGTTCAGATAATTTGCACGGACTTAATGTCAAGGTGAAGAAAACACTTATGCCTAATCAAAGTTGGCGCATTCATGCTTACCAACCACTCAAGTCCTTCTTTTGATAAACCCCAGTGAAGCGTGAGAGGCTCCAAGAAATCTGTAACTAGATGAATCCTAGTCTTGTCATCAAGCTTAGTCACAAGCACCTTACAATAGAAAAAGTTTCTAACCCATTAGCGTCTTCATATGAAAAGGACTCCCTACAAGACGACTTTTCGTAACACTGTCTACTCACCAAAAGTTGCTTATCAGCAAGCTCAAATATCTTTTTCTTCACGATAAGAACGCTGTCTTGAGCTTCCTTTGCCTCGGCAAAAAGCTGAACTGCAGACAAGGTTTTCGGTTTCTGGGATAGTTCTTCCCCAGCTCCAGCAGCATACTTATTTATAATCTGTGTCAAATCCCTTTCCTTGCGTTGAATCCTTTCAGAAGTATAATTGCTTTTTGTGTCCATCTGTTTTTCAACCTTAGTTTGTAGCTCTCCTTTAGCGATTTTCTCCCGTATCTCCTCCACAGACACACCATCATCGATTTGCATTTGCAACTCTTTTCTGGCTTCCTCAAACTCCTCCTGCCGGAAAAATTCAAGTTAATGTTCTTGCTGTGAAAACTAAAGACAGGAACAAAGAACAATACAGGCACATGTCAAAACACGTCACACATCTCAATGAAGCCTAACATAACAGTGTGGAGAATTTGGAGTAAATCACATGTTGCTTCTCCACGGAGGAGTTTGGTTTCCCAGCTTTCTCCCATCTTATATAAGCTTGCATCTGTACAAGATCTTCAGGAATTGATTCATTCTGAGCATATGCAGCTTGTGCCGGCAATTTCACAAGGAAGTTCTGCCCGTTATTCTTGAACCTACCAGTGTGAGATTGAAATTCAACTTATGTATATAAGTAAATGTCACATAATTTATAAGCTACAGAAGAAAAAAAGATCAAAGGAGGAACATAGACATTAACAATTACTCACCATATATTCCTAGCTTCATTTAATACAAGAAACTCGATAGCTTGCAATGCTGGATCATCAATCTCTATTGTCAGGAAAGAACCAGAACCTGACTGGAAGACAAAGATGCATGAGACATTATGAATACTGTGCCTTAGGAGGTACTTGGTAGCTAATGTTTGGCATTAGCAGAAAGCACACGTGCCCCAGCTTTAGATGTTTGGGTCATGTGAGCAATTGATCCTAGTGTTGAATAATCAGATCAACTAGAGCATGCGGAAAAGGTTAGAATAACAGACAACTATTTAAATTCATACACAACTATTTTAAAATATATATATATATATATAGCTAACATCCTTATATATTATTTCACAAGAAATTGTTAGCTAATTTTACGAAACCCCTGTAATTCACCAGGTAATGTTACACTAATGCCATAAGCTCCAAGGTATCAGCTAATTGGCAAAGGCCAAGCCCTGCAAAACAATATCTTCGTAGAACAGATTTTAAGACATACATCAAATGCACTAAGAAGCTTTCATTGCAGATGCCGTACATACCTTTTGAAATGGAGTTCGAAGTGCAGCGTCATCGTGCACCCTTGTTCCTTCAGGTCTATGTGAAGGAAGCACCCATTTCCTAAAACACAAAGGAAATCCAATCTTAATCAGCTTCAATATGGAGAAAAAGGTTGCACAACAACATGAAAATGCAGGGGTACGTCTTTTGAAATTACCCTTGTTTGTCACCTATACCGCCCCAATGTAGTACCAAATTATGATCATTAGTATTAGTAACGTGTATCTCAACTTTGGCGATACATCCTGATGACATAGGAGTCACTGCAACCTATCCGAGGAGCAATATTAGAAATTTCCTGCTTTGCAAGTTCAACATAATACCCTAAAAATTACAACAATTTGGATCGTCTAAGGTAGAATGGAAAAAGCATGACCCAACAAGATAACACGACTAGTACAACATGAGATTACGGAGAGAAAGACAGCCTACAGTCTGACACAAACCAACCTGAATTTGATCCAAACTCAACATGATTTAACTGTTTAGCTTAAAGACACATCATTAGTCCATTTTGGGCAAATTTAAGCTATTTTCAAGATCAAAACATAATCAACCCGTTTATTAAATGCGGTGATTTGAACCAACCCGTTTGCCAAGTCTAAGTCGTATGTATATGGAGCTAGACAGAGTAAATACCTGGAGTTCAATATCTCCATCAAGATTGAATTTTCCTGCTTGCTGCAACACCAACACCAAAAAAAAAAAAAACAGAGCGAGAGAGAGAGGAAGAAGAAGAAGCAAACAGCGAAATAAAAACTTTTTCAGATAGAGGAATACAAAACAGATCTGCGAATACTTTTTTACACCAAAAAAAAAACAGAGGGAGATGATGAAGAATACCGAAGATGCAGAATCAGTAGCCAAAACAGCTCGCGGTGTAACCACAAAACTTTGAGCAAAATTACACGATTTCAAGCTCTTTCCATAAAATTGTTTCCTAAATGCAGGCAAATTCTCAGACTTTGATGTTGCTTCAACTCTGAACAACGGAATTCGTCTTCCACTGCAATTGATCTTGCTTTGATAATTCTCCAAAAACAAAGTTCGGCCAATTGCATTGCTCATATTTCTCCAAATTTCAACAAAAACAATCAAATTTTCCGACCTTCAAAATCAAAAAATCCGATTCGATTCTGGAAAGAAATTCAAGTAATTTGGCAAGTTGAACAAGCCAAGAATTGGATTGATCTATGTATGAGTATGGATGAATGGAGTACGCATTAAGACAAACATACAGAGAGAGAGAGGAGTGTTAATCGCGCTGCTGCATAGGAGCTTTGATTAGAAAGTTGTTTTTATTTTATTTTAAAAAGTAATAATGTTTATTTTTTTCAATCGGTGGAAAATGGCGGAAATTTGAGCGGGAGCGAAATTCGATGAAGAAGACAGAAGACGAGACAGAGACCACGTACCCCACGAAGGCTTCGTTTGGTTAGCGGTAGATAAATGTCTCCTATGGAAAATTCTCTGCTTTCCGACTTTCCCAAAAAAAAAAAAATGAATTCTTAACTTTTAATGTTAAAAATTTTCACCAATACAGATTAGTTAAAATAAAATGATGCTCTCATTAATTACGATATGAGTCTTGTGAAAAAAAAAAAAGGTAAAAAAGCTTTACCTTATAAAAGTTAATAGAAGTTCGATTTCAATATAATTGAGAGTTTTTAAGTGAAAAAAAATAAATAAAAAACCTTAGCTTATTAGTGTTTATAATTATTTTTTTATCTCTTCAAAAACTATTTTATTTTAAATAAAAACAGTAATTCTTTGATTTCAAGTTAAATTTAAATTCTGATTTCGTGTATGACAAACTTTTTTGTTGATTTTGTTTTCATAAATCAACTTTCTTGATTATATGATATCATCTACATATTCACAAATTAAATTTCATTTGTTAATAGACTATATTATCAATAATTAATATTAAATGTTAATTATATTTATATTTAAATTTGTCAGCTTTACTATAATCCATCATAGTAAGTTAACTTACATAATTTTAAAGTGTCAATATTTTTTATTTAAATTACATTCTAAAGTTACAAAAATGAATTTAGACTAGTGAAGTGAATTGAAGCAAAGCCATGGAAAAAGCGAAGGAAACATATTTGATCAAAAATGCCAAATTCACATGAACCAAACACGGTAGAGTGGTGGCAGCTTTGCGTGACGGGGGAAGACACGTGGCTGCTTGGGATCAAGCATGGAGCCCGTGAATGGCAAGCGAAAAATTAGATAATTTTATAGTAATTAATTTTTTAGTAATAAAACTCCGCTGGTTTTGGTTGCAAAGACGATAATTTTGCCACTAATTTATCCACCTTATCAGGTCCACATTTTTTCATTCCCCTGCTCAATTGCCATTTTTGGATGGCGCAACAATAATAATTCTCAATGTGAATTTCGCTTTTGCCGAATATTGAGAGATTCAAATATAGACAATCTTACCTCTACTGATATTCTTACCCATAGAGAGGTTCATTTTTGAATGGTAAATATCTCTAATTAGAGCGTTTATCTTTATATTTTGAAACTAACACGTTGAAATCCTTTTTAAGAAGAAATATTGATGAGATTTCAGAGTAAAACTTGTTGGACTCATATCATAGATTTGACTTATTTAGAACTTTTAAGAAAAAATATGTACTCTATTGACATTTGTTGATTAAGTAATTTTTTTTTGTCTCAAAATAGAACTTCAAATTTTTAAGTAATTTATTTGGGATTCAAATGGAAAACTTATTATTACACTTTATTGTAGTTACAGGCAAGCCAGAAGGCGTTCGATAGACTGTACCACAGATTGGGGATGAAGGAATGGGAGAAGGAAGTTTTTAAACTGGCGAGGGCAAGGGAGAGGAAGTCTAGGGATTTGGGGGTGGTAAGGTGTATCAAGGACGAAGAGGGTAAGGTGTTGACGGAGGATGCTGAAATTAAGGAGAGATGACAAAGATTCTTTGCTAAACTCCTCAATGGGGAAGGGGGGGAGACGTCAGTAGTCGGGGCAGAGAGTGTAGCGTTCAGCGTGCGGGCGATATGATCTCAAAGGAGGAGATTAGGGAGGCCTTGAAGAAGATGGCGAACGGGAAGGCCGTGGGCCCGGACCAGATTCCAGTAGAAGTTTGGAAGTTTCTGGGGGAAGTGGGTCTAGAATGGCTCACGGAGCTTTTCAGTGTCATTTTTCGGACCGCCAAGATGCCCAGAGAGTGGAGGGGCAGTACAATCATCCCACTGTACAAAAACAAAGGGGATATCCAAGATTGTAATAACTTTAGGGGCATCAATCTGCTCAGCCACACTATGAAACTGTGGGAGAGGGTGATTGAGAAAAGGTTGCGATGGGAAGTAGAGATTTCAGAAAACCAATTTGGTTTCATGCCAGGTAGAGCGACCATTGAAACGATCTACCTCCTTAGAGGGCTCATGGGCGCGTTCAGGGACAGAAAGGTGGATCTCCATATGGTGTTCATTGACCTGGAGAAAGCCTATGATAGAGTGCCAAGGGAGGTTTTGTGGAGGTGTTTGGAAGAGAAAAGGGTGTCGCACGAGTATATTCGTGTTATCAAGGACATTTACGAGGGAGGGCGAACGAGGGTTAGGACCCCGGGCGGGGTCTCCAATGACTTTGCTGTTACTCTAGGCCTGCACCAGGGATCCGCTTTAAACCCGTTTCTTTTCACAATAGTTTTGGACGAACTCACTAGAGGTATACAGGACGAGGTGCCTTGGTGCATGTTATTTGCAGATGACATCGTTCTTATCGATGTCACCAGGCAGGGGGTGAATGACAGGCTGGAGAGTTGGAGGCGCACGCTGGAGGTTAGGGGCTTTCGGTTGAGTAGGTCGAAAACGGAATACCTTCACTGTGGTTTCAGCGGGAGGGTAGTAGAGGGGGGAGATGTCGTTCTGGATGGGAGGGCAATACCAAAGGTTGACAAATTCAAGTATCTGGGCTCGGTCATCCAGCAGGATGGGGACATTGACGAGGACATTAGCCAGCGGATTAGAGTGGGTTGGCAAAAGTAGAAGGCAGCGTCAGGGGTGCTGTGCGACAAGAGAGTGCCCATGGGTTTGAAAGGCAAAGTCTATAGGACGGTAGTCAGACCGGCTGTTCTCTATGGATCGGAGTGTTGGCCTGTAAAAAAGACGCAGGTCCAAAGGTTGATGGTAGCTGAGATGAGAATGGTCAGGTGGATGTGTGGCTCTACGAGATTGGACAGGATTAGGAATGAAGTGTTTAGGGGCTTAGCTGAAGTGGCCCCGATAGAGGAGAAGATGAGAGAATCAAGGCTTAGATGGTTCGGTCACGTCAAGAGGAGAAGTGCAGCCGCTCCAGTGAGAAGGTGTGAGAAAATCGACCCCCCTGGTGGTAAAAGAGGGAGGGGTAGACCGAAGAAGAGTCTAGAACAAGTGGTTAGAGAGGACCTGAGAGTTGTCGGTCTCACGGAGGACATGGCTCAGGATAGGAGGCTGTGGCGGGACAGGATTAGGGTTTCTGATTGTAGGGGTCAGGCTGTAGCTTAGGCGGTGTGGGGTGGGTAGGGCTTCGGTTTGCTTGTCTGCAGGTCGGGCTTTTCGGGGATGTGACGGCACCAAGCGCTCCTGGTTTTGTTGAGGTATGTCTCTACTCCGCTCCTTATTTATTTGCTTTGTTTCCACTCCCTCTGTATTTGCCTCTTGGAACCTTTTCTCATCCTCTCTCTCTCTCTCTCTTACCCAATAAATGGTTTCAACAATCGTTCTTTCCCTTCAAACCTTTTTCACAAAACTATTTTGTGGGTCTTTTGGAATCAACCTTTCTATGGGTAGGAATACCGGTAGAGGTAAGGTTGCCTACAGCTGGATCTCCCCAGACCCCGCGAAAGCGAGACCCACATTGGGAGTTTGTTGTTGTTGTATTGTAGTTACAGGCGAGCCAACAAGTGTGCTAGGTAGGGCCGTGTATGACTATTTTTAGGTTGTCTTCTGGTCTATAAATGGTTGTTTTAGTTGATATTTGTGCTTAAAACTAGTGATCTATACAAGTTTATTTTGTTGTGATTTGCAGTCTTTAGAATGTAGTAGCTGTTTTCTGAGCTGTTTAATAACTACATTATCTGTCTCTATTTTTATAAAAGTCATGTTTAATTAATAATCGAAAAAAAAGACTATTTTTTCCCTCTCTCCCTCCCTCGTGATTTTCATAGTGGGGGTGTTTCTTTGCTAGCCCTAATTAATGCGATTTCCTTGATCTGTCCAAAACCAAATGCAATGTCATGTTGAGTGGGTCATGGAGACCATGCATGTAGATGTAGTAATGCTCTTTACAATGAATCTACGCAAAGTCTAGAGAGAGAAAGTGTAAGATAGTGAAGTATATCTGAATATACTATTACGAATTAAACTCTTTAATGAAGCTAAGGTGACATTGGCCCAACTCTCAAGCAATTCTGGGATCCTCACTTTTCCTTAATCAATACTTCACACAATCATGTGATAATCTTGCAAATCTATAAATGCAAACCCCTTTTTCCTCTTTTTACTTTCTTTTGCTTATTTATTAGATTTTTTCTTTTATTTTCCAATAAAATAAGTGGATAGAAGTTTGTATAATTAAGGTTGCGGGACATCGATAACTTGTTTTGCCTTTTTCCCATAGCTTTTGAATCAGTAGAGAACAATACTGTTATTTTTCTTGTATTTACAAAATGCGCGTTGGATTTATAATAGTAGTATGATCTTGATCGGGTTTTTTTATCTCGCCTGCTATTGATTAAGGTACTATATTTATCTCTCCTGCGTGGTTTTTGTATACTCAAGACCAGTTAGCTTAAGTATTACATGTGTTTACTACCTTCTGTTTATCGACATATTTTCAATATCAAAATATTTTAAAGGTAAAAATTAAAATAAATCAATTAATTACAGGTGGTATACCTCCAAAGTACATTTTATTGGGGCAAGTATTTTTTATATATATAAAAAAAGATGGGGCTCAAATGATGTCTCTAAACGTAACCTTAATAGTAGTATTCAAAATTTGGATTTAAAATTTCTTCTATGTTAATATATATTTTTTCAAGGATTATTCTCTCTAAAAAGGGCATGATTATTTTTTTTAATTAAAAAAGGGCTTGGTTGTTGTCTATATATTACCACAAAGATGGGCAATTAAGAAGGATAGATGCTTAATTGATCCAATACGTGTCCAAAATAATGAAGTCAATTGTGTCCAAGACATTCATGTATTATGCAGTTACTTTGTTTCAGCATTTTTTTGGGGTGGGGGGGGGGGGAATTGGCACAAAACACTGAAAATTGTAATTAAAAAAAAATATATAGACACCAAGCGCTAGAAGGAGGGCTTGAACCTCCGACCTTGTGGTTAACAGCCACACGCTCTAACCAACTGAGCTATTCCAGCTGCATTGCAATGCTTTCTTCAGATTTATTTAATGTTAAACACGTACAATTAAATCTGTTTATTAAATAAATAAAAACTTCCATATCAGATTATCCTTTATATTTATGAATTCATAAAACAATATTTAAATATTAAAAATATTCTTTAATAGTTGGACACTTCTAGAATTCAGAGTCTCCAAAATAGGAATTAATAGTACTGATTTAGGAAAAATGACACATGATTTGATCGTCTATTTTTAGGGCGCATTTGTTCCACTTTGACAAGGAACACAACGAAAATAGAATGGGCATAAAGCAAACGTGACTTCATCCTCAAAACAAACACCACATTGTGAGGCTCTTTAAATTTACACCTAAACATATGCCCCAGAATCTGTCAAAAGTGTTAACCTTTTGGCAGGCTTCCATGAAATTAATTGTTGCTCGAGCTTAGAAGGAATGCTTCACAATAACGATAGTATATATGGGTATCGACTGTTATAACTGGTAAAGTCTTTTTGAATTACTATCGGAGATTTAGATTCAAGTATCTCTATATCAGTCTTTACGACTCATCTGTACCAAAAAAAAATAAAAATTGATAGTATATGTACAATTGCAAATCTAATGTCCACCTTACTTTGAACTTGTTTAATTCAAGAGGAGACATGTTATAAAAGGACCATGCTAACCTAACTATGTGATAAAATTAAAGGCAATTTTTTGCTGTTTAAACTGTCTTATTGAAAAGTAGTATTTCACATTAAATTTAAATTGAATTTCCTATTCTTGTTTACCAATAATCTGATGGGGTGTCATCAAAATTCAAAAAAGTTTCTGAAACCATTTTGCAAAACAACAACAACAACAACAAACAACAAACTCCCATGTGGGTCCCGCTTTCGCGGGGTCTGGGGAGATCCAGCTGTAGGCAACCTTACTTCTACCGGTATTCCTACCCATAGAGATTTTGGAAAACAAACCAAAATAAAATAAAACTTGCATAAACTGTCAATTTCGGTCCAGAAAACTGAAAACAACTTATGGGAGCAAATATCAAATATCGATTTGTGTGTGAAGACTTTTTAAAGACATGAATTTTTATGATTTGCACAGATGTGAGTTTTGTGGCAGCATAAGTGTGTGCATATCTTCCACTAGTAAGCGTCTAAAAAAGAAAATCCTTGATGTCTTATTGTACACCCTTGATGTCTTATTCTCTGCAATTAAGAGCCAAAACAGTATTCAATATTTAACATAAAAATCTACTTTTGTAAAAAGCATGTATTCAACACCATAGATTTAGAATTTTTTCTATGACATCATACAGTTAACATAAATATAGGTAACTTAAATCAAATTTATTGAGTACGTATCCAACTTATCATGGTTAATGTTAGTGGACAAAACATATTCTTGTATCTACCATCAGTCTAAGCTTGTGGTTGATAGGGTTTTTGAATATGATATCGAGGTCTTTCTGATCGAAAGGTCTTAGATTCGAATCTTAATTGCCTTCATATTGATTTATTGCGTTAGGTAAAGGGGATGCTTTATACGTCCAAGAGGCATTTGCGTAAGGGAGTGTGTTAGAATATAAAACCTATTCCACGACTAAGTCATAGTTCAAGTTGTTAGATTCCATGAATATTCTAAAAGATTCAGAGTTGATACCTCCAAAAACATGACATGCATCGCCCCTTATTGCACGCAAGGGGGACAAGTCACCCATTCAAAACAGTCATGAAGAAAAGTCGTACATGAAGCACACTCTGTAAGATACTCTTTGACAATCTGCTCAAGATCCCTTAATGAATTTCAAAATCACAACAAGAATTTTGAATACTGTTTCCTCTTGGTGTGTATAGGCAGAGCCTTGCAAGTGCGATGGTCCATGGAGTCAGTCTCTCATACGTCGAGGCGTAAAAGTAAGCACAAACTTAGGAATTACTAGGCACCTACATGGTCAACTTGAATGACTCGAAATCAGATGATGACATGCACCTCACCTGACCATCCAAATCAGAGTTTGCCCGATCAATGTTTCAATCCAAAGGCATAAAGTTTATTATTCTGGCATCCACCCTGACATTTGCCACTATAAAAGCTCAGATGCACAAACCCTGCAACTTCAGCTAACATCGTCGACTGCAAAAAGCACACCAAATATCTTTCACAAACCAAAGATCACACAAATACAAACTCTCACATACCAAATTACCAGAACACATTAATTAACCATGTCATCTACTAATCAAGTGGATACAGACCAAAAAAAGTTTGCTTTACCAGTAGATGCAGAGAACAAAGCGAAGATCTTCACACTTTTCTCATTTGCAAAGCCTCACATGAGGGCATTTCACCTCTCTTGGGTCCAGTTCTTTGCCTGTTTTGTTTCCACCTTTGCTGCCCCGCCCCTCCTTCCTATCATCCGCGATAACCTCAATCTTACAGCGACTGACATAGGCAATGCAGGGATTGCTGCTGTCTCTGGTGCAGTCCTTGCTCGTGTGGCCATGGGGACCGCGTGTGACTTATTTGGACCGCGTCTAGCCTCTGCATCTCTAACCCTCCTAACTACACCGGCAGTTTACCTCTCTGCAATAGCAAACAATCGCATAGCCTTCTTCCTAGTCCGGTTTTTCACTGGCTTCTCCTTAGCCACTTTTGTGTCAACTCAGTTCTGGATGAGCTCGATGTTCTCCCCACCGGTTGTCGGCCAAGCCAATGGGATGGCATCCGGGTGGGGCAACCTCGGAGGCGGGGCCACACAGCTCATCATGCCTTTGGTCTATGACCTCATAACTAAAATGGGGTCCACCAGCTTCACTGCTTGGAGAATTGCCTATTTTATCCCTGCCCTGTTTCAGACACTATCAGCATTTGCAGTCATGCTGTTTGCGCAAGATCTGCCTAATGGTAATTTCCAGGAGTTGCATAAATCAGGGGAGATGCATAAAGACAACTTTTCGAAGGTCTTATTCCACGGAATCACAAACTATAGAGGATGGATCACAGCTCTGTGTTATGGCTATTGTTTTGGGGTGGAGTTGGCAGTTGACAACGTCATTGCTCAGTATTTCTATGACAGGTTTAATCTGCAATTGCACACTGCAGGGATTATTGCAGCAAGTTTCGGCCTGGCTAATATCTTTGCTCGGCCTGGGGGCGGAATTGTGTCAGATTTGCTAGGAAAGAAATTCGGTATGAGGGGCCGACTTTGGGGATGGTGGATTGTCCAGACAGCAGGAGGTGTATTGTGTATTCTCCTGGGAAGAGTCGGGTCTCTGAGCGCATCTGTTGCTGTAATGCTTGTCTTCTCTGTGTTTGTTCAAGCCGCTTGTGGATTTACTTTTGGAGTCGTTCCTTTCATTTCCAGAAGGTAATTCTTTGATAGACCTAGCAAAATTGACTCGTATCAGATCAACGCACGTAGAATCCAGGACCAAACCATAAGGTAAAGAAACTAGCACCCTTAGACAACAACTTAGATTGGCCTGATGGACAAATTTAGTAGAATTAACCTGAGATAAGCTTAGTGCTTGAACGGATGGCAGGCTTGAATGTGACCCGAACCCAAAATGACCTAATCTAGACATTATAATTCTTGCATTTCAATCAACACTTGCTGGAAACATACATTGATCTGTTTGTGCCATGACTCTGCAGAGCATTGGGTGTGATTTCTGGGATGACCGGAGCAGGGGGGAACGTGGGTGCAGTCATAACACAAGTGATCTTCTTCAAAGGTTCGACATACTCGACAGAAATGGGGATTACTTACATGGGAATTATGATCATAGCATGCACCCTCCCAATATGTCTGATATACTTCCCACAATGGGGTGGCATGTTCTGCGGTCCTAAGGCAAATTATACAGAAGAAGACTACTACTTGCACGAGTGGAATTTAAAAGAGCAGCAACAAGGATTCCATCAAATTAGCTTGACGTTTGCAGATAGCAGCAGAACCGAGAGGTACAAGAAAGTCGAGTCTGCACCTTCAGAGACGAACGCACCTGCTCGTGTCTAATTTGTTCTATCCTTCTCCAAATCCTAACCTCTATCATTGGATTGAACTTTGCACCATTGAATAGGGTAGTCATACCTCAATATCTTGGTGTGAGCTTCTCTATAATTAGAGCTTCTGTTTGCAGTAAGGTTCAGCAACTCCATAGTATTCTACCTGTTATCGGACAACAGGAGTAAGACTGCACACTTCTAGACAGCTACTCCTCCCTAGAACCCAGTCTCAGGCGAGACTCTAGCTAGGATCTTCTTGTTTGTGTGCTTTCATAATCTGCTAAGATGTATTTGGAATATGCGTTACAACAAATGGACTCCTCTTCTTTTACTACTCCATACAAGTGCCAAAAAACAAACTGACAAATACATTAAGAATTTTGGCTTTCTCTTTCCTTTATGAAAAGCTCCCTGTAGTTCAAAGACGAATAACTAGTATATGGCATCCGGGCAATTATGAAACAATTCATTCATTTAAGAGTTCTTCTAAGGATTATTTTTAAGCCCAAACAAGGCACTACGAAAAGCCCGAGCAACGAGATCAGGAAAGGAAGCATATGCATTTCAAATAAGTAACAATGCTTGTTGAATTAGCCATTCCAGTATGCAGATACATTAGTACATTAATTGTTGGGTTTTTGAACCCTTGCAATGATAATGCAAATGGAGAAGGGGGCTTTTTGCCTCATATCTCCCCCTCACCAGAATTAATTTCCCTACAAGCGCTTTCCATATTGAGAAATTAAAACATATACATAAACATCCCAAATGAGTATAATAAATATTTAAGTCGATAAATGGCTTCCTATCTTTAGCTTAATCATCTATGAAGTACTGTGCTGAAAGATTGTCCACGAGTGCAAACTGCATGTTCTCTGATGGTTTCCAGTGACGCTTCCGTTGATTTATGAACCAATTGTTGATCTGCCTCTGATCAAGACCTGTCGCCTCCGCAAGCGCAATTTTATCGGCTTCCTGCAGAGTTCAAGGATAAGAATGCCACTACCATCCGTGCTCAAACGACAACAAACCAGTCTAGTCACACAGCATTCAACCTCGATGAGGTTAATGTTAACTTTTTTTTTCCCCCCTTTTGTTTTAGGTTGGGGGGGGGGGGTCACAAAAGGCTAACGTAAGTAGACTTTGAAGTCTACAATATCAACCACCAAAGATTCTGTCAGCAAACTATTAGTGATCCCTACATATAGTGGTTACTAGATTGGAGGCCCTAATCACAATATACCCATGATGCTAGATGTCTGGTCTTAGCTCCCTCCAAAGGTTTCTGGGATCACAACCTTCCAGACTTGCAATAGATTATCATATGGAATAGGTAAACCTAACTAAGAAGAGGTTAAAATAAGTATAGGCCACAGATATTACTTACAGTAGGATAAGGCCATTTATAGTGAGCGTTCCACCAATCGAAAAGCAATTGCCTTGCTTCTCTTGGTAGCTTCCCTTTCTTCTTTTTCTTGGAGAATTCAAGCTTCAGGCTGCTAATATGGCTCCCAAATCTACGTAGAAGCTGATCCTTGAGATCTCGATCTTCATCCCTCCGCTGCAGATCCTGTACGTCAACCTCTCCACCACTGTCTTCCTCATCCGATGACACTGCACCTTCCTCTGCCAACATGAATGCGTAACCAACACGAATAAAACCCACATGACTAGAAGTTTCAGAGGCACTTCAAATATTTTCTGAGCCTCACTCGTGTATTCAAGGCCATTGGAGGAAATTTCGCAATCATTTTAGAGAACTTGACAATGTAAAATGGGCTTTAGGATGGAAAGACAGCAGCCCATGTAAGCCTTTTCTTTGCACCCACAAATAGGCCCAAAGAACATGAGCACGTCCAGCTCAAGTGGAAGAAGTTTAGGAACAAACATATGTAGAGACATTTAAAAAAAAAGGCCAAAATTTTGTTGTGATGGCAGAAGACATCAGATTGTCTAATATATTAGGTAAGCAAGCACATTGAATTGGACAAAGAAAAATAACAAATGACTGAATGTGATAACGCAGAGCATCAATCATGTTAGATAGTAGAAGTATTTCGAAAGTGCTAAGATCCACCACTTCTCCGTGATTCATAACTTCTGCGACTAATTACGTAACTCACAGCTTCTAATCCATCTGAAATCTTTGTTTCACACTCACACACCATGCTAGTAAAGGTGTCCTTAGTTCTAGATAGATTCAGAACTCCTGAAACGCAGAGGAGCGCCAACTATGAAAAATAGTATCATGTCTCGTGAAATCGAACTTGTAACAACATATGGACCAAACTCGGGAGTTTCCAATTTAGTTTGAAATGCAGAAGGAACTTCTGCTGGCTGCCACTCTTGTTGTCACTTGCAAGGAGCATCACCCAGGTTCAAATCTAGGTAGCAAATAGTGGATGACTAATTAGAAAGCTCCTTAGGTCTGGACTTGTAAAGTGCACCTGTACCCCTCACTCCAAACCCCTCTCCCACGGAGTCCAATATCGGGGCCAGTATGGGAGGGCTTACATACCCGTATTATTTTATTTAAAAAAAGCAGACAATGAATGTGTAACTATGGTCCAACGAATCAACTAGATGGTTCAACCCTATAAAACAATAAGGAGGGCATCAGGGGAAGGCTCAACACTTTCGTGAAAATTCCATTAGAAAACAACACATGAAAGTGATTTTCCCTATTCTTTTTGCTTTTTTTGTGAAGGAGAAATGTTCATTGTTGAGTCGTTTCTGAGATCAGAGTGGACATGACAGCACAGTCAGTGCAAAAAAAACGAAAAAAAAATTTTAAAAAGAGGCGAAGAAAAATAAAAATAAAAATGAGAGAAGGTGGTGCAGCAAAAGACACGACACTGCAAATAAAAGTAAAACTAGAAAACGGGAAAAGAAGGGGGAGGGGGGGCAGTCAAGTCCCCGCAAGGCACGCTGCTGCGGTGCTGCCTCTGGCCCATGCCCAGGCCCATACGCTCAGTTTCAGGAAATAAAGCGACACTCTTCCCCTGTCCCACCAATTTTCTCTATTCCCCATCATTACTCCTCGTCCCCAAAATAAATGTGCCCAGAATACCAGCAAGACCAATGGCATCCTCTCTCCACCATCCAAACCAAAACAGTTTTTACTTTTTAATTTGGGGCGGTGATTTATGAATGTTTAATATGTCTCTGGGGACTATCACACAAGACTTAGGCGGTTAGGCCCTGTTTGACAAATAGCTTCTTGAAGAGCTTTTTGGCCAAAAAGAACTTTTTTAATCAAAATTAACTTTTTGACTAAGTAAAAAAGCTAGTTTTGAGTATTTGGTAAAAGAGTTTGTTAAAATAGTTTTTTGGGTCCAAAAAGCTAATTTGAAAAAGCTAATTCCGTAAGCTTTTTGGAAGAGCTTTTTGGAGAATTAACTTTTTGTCTCACAACTTTGTCAAAAATAGCTAATTTTACCAAACAGTTTTTCAACAAACAACTAATTCAAACAGCTAACAGTTAACAGCTAACTCAAACAGCTAACAGCTGTTTGCCAAATAGGGCCTTACTATTTTCCAAATAGACAAGAAATGCTTTGCGCATCTGATAACAATGATATATATATATATATATATATATATATATATATATATATATATATATATGTAACGCAAACACAATTTACCCTTCCTAACCGTGGAAAGAGAAAAACAAAGGCAAGTGTACATGGTAATCGAACCAAAACTCTCAATCAAAACCTAAGGACTTCATGGGTTAAACTATAGCCGAAACTAAAACTTCACATCTCAGATATATTCATCAAATAATGTAAACAGAAATCAATACTTATATTATAGTTATAGTACATATAAGGTAGAATTGGGAAAAATCACATGCATTATGACTTTGTGTAAAGATAGAGTAGTTGTTTCAAATTCCAACTTTTAGCGTCGATTGCAATGTGAGCCTCTAGGAATCAACCTTCCTTTCCTCTGCAAAAGTAAGGTTACCTACATGTGAATCCCCACACATTCCGCAAAAGTGGGCCAACAATGAAAGTTATTACTTATTATTATTGGTGTTGATTGAAATGTGGCAATAATTCTCATACTTATTCAATTGCTTCATAAAATCACACAATCCCCGTATAACCAATTGAAAGGCTGAAGTCAGGTTACACAATATCCCCCAATTCAGCTAGACAACAATAATTTTGCAAGGTAGGTCCTACTTTTACAGGTATGTAAAGATTCAAACGTAGATAATTTAATTCTTATAAAATGATGAACGATTCCATCAGAGATCATGCAAGAAACTAGAGAGAGAGAGAGAGAGTAGGGGCAGTTTGCAGTAAAAACCAAAAGAGAAACAGCAGAATGGAAGCAGGGACACAGCGCACACACAAACCCATGAGGGCCCCACACACCCCAGAATAGCGAGTTAACCTAGAGAGAAACCTGAGGGAATGACAAACCAACCAATATCTCCAAAAGGAGAAGCACAATGCCAGGGAAAAATATTAAAGAAGAGGGCTTCCCCTTGAAAAACTGCTTTTGAGTTTTAAAAGCCCTCTCAGCGGAAAAACCGGGAGTCCCCATGTGAATCTAAGTCCCCACCCCCACCCTCACCCTCCTCAGTCCTCTCCCTATCCATTCCCATACAAATAATGGCATTTGCCATTCTCCCCCCCCCCCCCCCCTCCATGTACTGCACTGTTTTAGATTTCCACCTACGGTATAACATCAATAATATTAAGGGGTTGATTCAAATAATTTGACACATATTTTCGTTAACCAGGATTCTCGGGTACAGATCTTGTGATTGAAAAAAAGTACATGTTATGGGAGTGTTCTATCCTTTTATGGACCAATAGAAAGCTACTCTAACAAATAGAGACCCAAGTATCAAACGAATAATAATATTGCCTACTTGTAACCATACAAGTCTTCTACTCGACAACCTTCTTTAAACTACAGAAAAAAGTAGCATAAATATAATCAGACAACCCACACCAAGCAAAACATCAACCAAGGTACAACAATCGTGGGACCACGATCCACATTAAGGGCTTTGACAACAAAAACCATCACGAACGAACAACATCGATCACTATCAGGATAATGGATGCCGACAATTTTATCTTTTATAAGAGTTCATTCTTTTCAATTTGGTATAAATATTCATCATCAACATTCATTATTATTAGGCACTTGTTGAAAATATCTAATTAAATATACCTAACTAATTGACCAATCAGCATTGAAGAACACCATTCAACATACAACATAACCTTCCTTAAACAGACCAGGCCCTAAAAAGGACATCGAAAGGTCATTCTCAGAGGAATTAGTACTTACATAGCTTTATTGTCAAGAGGATATTTTTAGTTGCAATTAACTCTGCAAGTCCCATAGACGATGAACACACCTTAAAGTTCCTACATTCATCAGTCATCAGTGAAGCCAACTAGAATATGCTCACTGAGTAAAATGGATTGCTCAATTTCTACATTATAGATACTTCAATCTTGATGGAGAAACTCAAGAGATAGAATCTTACATAGTCAGCATACCCATAAGAAGCTTATGTTGTACACGGTTTTATGTAAACCCTTCCATACCTTCAGCTTAAATATTCAGGGTGTCCTATCTTGACAACACCTTCAACTTCCAACCTGGTGGGTCAACTAAATTTTTTCTTACACTGCCCCCCCCCCCCCCCAAAAAACCCAACTGAAACACACGCATGCAAGCGCACACATAGACAAATATAAATAATGTTTTTTTTTTAAAAAAAGAGGGGAAAATGGCAACGAAAGACAGTTGCTTCAATCTTTCCTATAAGTTCCAACTCAGAACAATAGAACAGACTAAAATTTTACATGATTATGTAGCTGTCAGTTACTGACGAAAGATAGTCTCACCTTTTGTTTCTTTTTTATATGAAAGAAACATAGCCCAACTTACTAACGACAGCCAAATAGTAAGAGCTTATGATCACCGTCTAATGTTTCCACTTTCCAGTAAAATATTTTCATGATCATATAGATAAAACGCTTTTAGCAAATTCTAGTGAGGTCTAAGCTAGATTCCACAGGATGGCAAGAATTACAATGATACAGCAACCATTGCACAATATGAGTCCTCCTTAAACAGGGTCTAAGAAGGGTCATTTGTACACAACTATACCCATGTTGAAACCAAGGGGAAGAACTTTCAAACACTATTTGCAAGATGGTGAATAATATATCACAACTTCAAGAGAAAACATATCACCAATAAAGAGACCAATGTCATCAAAGAGCAATTACCCCCCTCCCCCCCGGGGGAACAAAAATTAAAAGCGAAGGATAGCAATGAATTTATGCTGCCCATCTGTATGGATTGTGAAGTCAAGAGCTTGTCAAGGCAAGAGTACCAACATTTTTAATGGTAAATACTGGCACAAAATGATAATATGAGAATACTGAACTAAGAAAACACTCAACCACCTACGGTAGGTAATAAACCATGCCTGAAGGTTATAGGCCCTATCTCTCACTATGATCCCACAAACTAACGAGAGTCATAGAAGATGAATTTATTCGAAGAAGGGAAATATGAAGTTCAACATACTTTCAGCATTTAACCTTCTCCAAAAAGAAATGCGTTCTGCAACATAAAACTTAAATCCGGAACTAACAATTCCTCATTGCATCCACAATGGGAAAACCCCAGTCTTCTTATGTAAAAGTGACCATCCCATCATAGATGAAGAATATAGACAATAAGAATACATGAACAGCAATTATAACCTGTCACAACGCTGTGTCAAGCAGCGAATATCCGAAGTAGCATAAAAAAATAACAAACAGGCAAGATGCAAACTTGAAAAGTTAAACAAAAGCATAACCACAATCACAGAAATGGCAAATACAAGGTAACCATGTGAGAATTTGCAAAAACAATCTCCAAGTGGATATGTGCATATGTTCGAAAGAATCTCAGTCAGACAAAAGAGAACTAAGAGTTGGCAGCAAGATAGGATAAACATAAAACACATTACATATGGCAGATAAGAAAGTTGACCAGATCGAGCAAAAGTTAACTTATTCTTCCCAACGAAAAAGTAACAATAGCTTCCAGCCAACCCAAGATTACCGCGACCCAAAAACCTTTAGTTTAGCACTTTACCTTAATTTGTCTAAGCAATGAGAACAGCATACAATTTTTTAAAGTGCCTAAGGCTGTTAAGCCCTTCTGGTCTGACAATCGCCACAATTACCAAGCAAAGATGGTAGCAACTTTTCTCTGACATAGATGTACCCTCATTAATCATAGAATCAAGCTTAAAAAATTAACTAAACACCTAGAAAGTGTGCTTAACAACAAATGCCAATGGTACTCTGTCTGCCTAATCATCATCACAGCTTTAATTAAGCCGTTTAAAGGATCCATGCAAAAGGGATTTTGCAAGACAAAACAAGCAAATCTTCAAATAGAGAGATAGTAAAAGATCAAGACGTGACACAGGGCCTTCTAAAAGTGCTAATGAGTCATATGATCACGTGACCATAATAATCTCATATACAAATGTCTGTCTTCAATCAGAATATGATATTCTTCTTAATTTTCTAGTCAATGACGAAGACGTTGGCCATACAATTACATCACTTCAAATTAGCCATAAAAACATAGAATAGAAAAAAGCAGTCCGCAGTTAGCTATGATCAGTTCCACCTTCCATCAGGCCAACTCCAGGGGTCCCATTGGAACTTGATGCCCTTTTAAAGTTACAAGACAAGGTATTATATTATCAAAGGCAAAAATGAGATTCAGCTAAATAAAAAGTTTCAATCCCTTGGCATCCTTTAAATAGCAATATATGATAGCTCTAAGAATTGTGATCATAAAAGCATTGTATATTTCTTTCAACCTCAAATTGATAGAAACCAAGACTTCCAAAGAGGATTATTTTATTCTCCATCAACTTCTGTGAATATCTCAATGTTCAATTCAATATCATCAAAGCCTATGCTTATTTATAGAAGTAATCATATTCCATGGGTCCTTCAACTTGTTTTATGAAGCCACATAAAGAGGATGGTAGCAGCCTACTCTCGCTAGCTAGGGACAAAACCGTGATGCCAATCCATAAATCTCATGTGATCATGAGTGCCAGCAAGATCCTCGGAACACAAGTTATTCAAACAAGAAGTGACAGTATCTTGTGGTGGATTTCCGTTTAAAAATCCAAATTTCATAATGAAAATTTTCAACCAAGAACGTTTTATTGTGCATGCTTTGTTTCCCTACTAGCTTGGATCCCCCCCCCGCTCCCCCCACACATTAAAAAAAGAGAATGAATAAAGATAAATGTCACGAGATTTTTGCAAACATTAAACTCAAGAAGAACCAACTACAAGAAATCATGCAAAGAACCAATGCATTGACAGCAATTGAACTCACCTCTACGCTCTAGCCTCTAAAATACCAGATTAAGGGCTTCTTATTTGGGTTAACTTGCAATATCACTATCTTGTATATGTAATCACTTGTTGAGATCAAATGTCTTGCATATGCCACAAATAATAAGAGAAACAAACACAGCAGCATGATGTTGTACGACCGACAAAATCTTATGAAACCACCATAGATCTTCTGCATGCGCAGAGGAATCAAAAAAATATGCATAAGCTCCAAAATCATAAAGTTTTATCTTTTCATAGCAAAAAATATCCCTCTCATCCACCTCCCACTCCTAGTCGCTCGAGCCCATACCAATATACTCAAAAGTGTATATCACTACCAAACCATACATCAATATATGAGCCCTTATAACTATATTTATCTAATGCTGATTGTTGATGCATGCACACTGCCAGAGAAAACTATGTTCCTCAAAAACTTAGGACAAGAATTATACAAAGAATTATAACGTAGAGAGAGAGAGAGAGAGACATGATGAATAGAGAATATCTTAATTTTCTCCACACATAATAGAGATCTTGCAGATAGCGCCTATTTCTAGTGCTCTCTTACAGGGTTCCACAAGACTACAGATATTTTTGGGGAATTACAAAATACCAGCTGATCTTATGGGAGCAAAAGTTAAGGCTGTGTTTGTGGGACTGGAAAAAAGAAAAATAATTCTCATGCACCCATTAGACTGTTTCCATCACTGCACTATTCTGAACTGTCAAATTCAGAATCTCTCTCTAGCTACCGTGCAAGTTTTTATCTTTCCAGGTACCCCTCTCTCTATATGTCCTCCTGACACTAGCACTTTAATCTACATGATCTCTACACACAAAGTAGTTGCATATTTTTGCCATGAAATGTGGTACTTCAATTGTAAAATAGCTTGCTAGGACATCATTTTATTCATGAATATAATACATTTTCGAAAAGTTGCCTCTATCTAGATCTTCTTAAACCCATTTCAGTTGAATCCGTCAATTGGATCCACATGGAAGGAGCGGCTATTGCTGCAATAATTGTAAAAATAACATATTTCCACAAGTGGTAGTATCATTAATGTCATTCACAGTAGTAAAGAGATAAAAAGAACACCATCATCCAGCACTTTCAGTTATATCTCTGTGTGAAAGATAATCCCAATTCCCAAACGAAATTGAAAGACAAGCAGAGTTCTACTTCTGAGCATACAACAAACAACCACTCCCAGTGTGGGTAAGTGGGATTTGGGGGGATTCAGAAGTAGTCAACCTTGCTCCTGGAAGCACTTAGTTCTATTTCATATCATATGATTAAAAATCACAGGAAAACTCTCTAGAAAAGAAGGGTTAAAAAGAAGAAAGAAAAGGGGGTCAGTGGTTAAGTGGTATGGTAATAAAAGCAAGCAAGCAGTAGTAGAAATCAGAAGGGTTCTCTCTCCCTTTGCAGTATGCAGACATTCACTACTACTGTTTATAGTTCCAACAAAACCAGTAGTCAGAGTTTATGCGTAAAAAATCTTAACCAAAAATAAACCAAAAGAAATAAATGGCATTCTCCCCCCTCATTTCTAGGGTTTTCTTTTTTTGAGTTTCTCAATGAATGAATGATGAATAAACAAACAAACAAACAAACAAACTAGAGCATAAATCAACAATCATCAAACAACAAACAAACCAGCAACACTTTCAGCGCCTCTCTCTTAGCTTTTCCCCCACCTCTTTCCGCTCAATTGATTAATTTAACCCCCCAACAAAACTTAGAGGGTGGCGGACAATCATTCATAATTCATTCTTCAAGGGCACAAAGCTCAAGGAAGCTATATATCAACAACTGATAATCAAAGTAATAGCCAGCAAGTGAGGTAAGTTATCAGAGAGAAGACGAACCAGAGGCGGCGGCAGCAGCAGCACTAGTAGTAGTCGTCGTCGTCGTCCTAACAAAAGCCCCCTTGCAGAGATTCCGAAGCTGCGTCTCGATTTCATTCAAGAAGTTAGTCGCCTCATCAAATGGCCTTGCTAGATCCGACTTATACTTGTCCAATATCTCACAATAGGTCTCCTGTCCCAAGAGAGAGAAAGAAAGAGAAAATCTTGGAGTCAATATCACCCCCAAACGAACATAATTTCAAACTTTTCAATTTTGGGGTTTATATATACACACACTATACAGAGAGAGAGTGTAAGGGGGGACCATGAATTCGTCAAGCTCAGGATCCATTCCTAAGCACGTATTATGATTATGATTATCCACAACTTCTCGCCGGCATACGTCGCTTTCTCGCCGGATTTCGTCCAATATTCGCGTCATTTCCGGCGGGGCTCCCACCTATTACATCACAATTTATTACAATCATAAAATGAATTTCGAGTCAAAAAATGAATAATAATAATAATAATAAATGTAACCACAAATTACGAGTCCAAATGGAAGTAGAAATTAATTGCGGCGATAACCTTATGACAGTCGATGTAGGCCTGGAGGAGGCGGGGATAGCAAGGATGGGCGGCGATCTTGGCTTTGATTGCGGCGGACGAGGCGTCGTGGATCTCCGGCGGCGTGAAGGACCCCGCCTCCGAGGCCGCGGCGGACATGAGCTCGTCGGATCCGAATACGGGTAATCGGGTTGTATCTCGGAAGGGGATGACCCCGCCGACGCCGGAATTCATCATCAGAGAATGGTAATCCGGCGGTAATCCGAAATTATCCGGCGACATCAACGCCTTGTACATCTCCTCCATAACCACTAACACAAACTCAAACTCAGCTCAGCTTGTCAATCAAATTGTTCTTAAAATTAAGCTGCGGAGAAAACGCCAGCAAGGAAGCCGAGGAGAGAGAAAGAGGAGTAAGTTAGGTTTTGGAATTGAGTAAGGAAATGGAGGGAGCAGCAAAAGAGGAGAGAGAGTGGAGCGTGAATTCTACTGAGTATGAGTTTTTAGGAGTTGGGATTGATAATCCAGTGCAGCAAAGGCCAGGGAAAAGATGCTGATGATGGTGATGATGATGATGATGCCATGGTGGAGGTGGTGATGGAAGAAGAGGAAGGTAAGAAGATGTTCACAGTTGCCTTTTTAAAAATAAAGTTTTATTTGTTTGGTTATTTATGTTGTTTATGTTTTTATTTTTGGAGGGTTTTACAAGAGTGTTTGTGTATGGGCGGCTTGTATTCATCTCTTTCATGTATCCCTCTGGTTCTCTGAAAATTGGCTTTCCTTGCTATCTTTTCAGCCACTTGTAACTTTTCTTTTTCTCCTTTTTCCCCTTTTCTAAGTATATATATTTCAATTGTAAGGAGTACTGTAACTTGTAACTTGTCCCATCAAAAAAAATGAAAAAAATATATAAGTAATGGTACGTTCTTTTCGTCGGTGAATTCAGGTTGATAAAAAGATAAAGTTGGTTGAGATAAATTAAAGTTAATTAAAATTAATATTTTTTTTAAGTGGATTTAAGTGTGTTGAAGTTTGTATATTTTTTATATTGGTTAAAATAGTGAGAATAAAATTTTGAAGGAGGTGAGCTGAAGTTGGTTGAAGCTGTTGAAATAGGTTGATGTAGGCTGCAGTAGGTAAATTGAAAAAGATCAATAAAAAGAACATGCCCTAATAAGAGAGATATATTTCAAATTATCAAAGTCTTATTCATCTCAACGGTACAATTGGTGATAAGTCTTAAGAAGTGATAAGGCTTAATTAAGTTCTAAAAATGAATAGTAAGGAGTGGCAAATAGATGTATAAAAGAGAGGTAAAGAATAGTTAGTAGTAATAAACCATATGCGCAAGAACTATGAGAAATCATTCACCATCAAGGTTGCCACCATCTTTTCCATACGACCTTCTCTGCCCCATCTTTGCCTCTTTGCCTTTGATCAGTGCATTGTGAAGGCTGGGGTGGTCGGAAAATCGATCATCCTAGCGATCTTAGCTACTATATTATTTCTTGGTTCAATATATTAGTAATGTATTTTTTTAGTAGTGGTTGTATAATGGTCTTTCTAACTGTGGGAGTGTTTTCTAGTGTTCAATTGTCATAATTTTATTTATGATTGTTATGATTTACTTTTATATAGTTTCTCATTTGTCCTGCAACGAATGAATTACTATATAGTCGTGAAGGGGCTCTTTAATGGGGTTCAACACTTCAGGTACAATTTCTTTTATCAGAAGAATATTTTCCCCCAAAAGAATATAGTGAACCAACGAATCTTTTACAAGGGAGATGTTACTACAGACTTATAAATCTCTTCCCCATACTATATTAGAAAACAACAGCGGTGGGAATATGGGCAATCAATGGATATAAAAGTAGTTTTTTTTTTTCCGGAATGGAGATATATTGTACTGTGATATTAGAACTTATATTTATTTGTGTCTGATATACATTGTAAATGTCAAATGGCTAAGTATTTAATGAGTTATTCTCTTTTTCTAGCCCCCCAAAAAAAGGTAGTAAACTATATATAATCAATGAAACGAATAGAGTCTAATAATGCTAGAAAATTATCAGAAGGAATTAAGCTCAATCTAGGGCAGCAAATATTGACAAAAAAATATATATGGTATGTTTTCAACATATATGACTGCTTACTACTCCTTATCCTTGACAACTAATTTTACAGTTTGTTTGCCCAAATTCTTACTGCTTTTTTACATAATTCATGACCGCTTATTGAAACCCCTACACGGTAAAATAAATAGAGCTTCAATGTTGAATACCATCCTTGCTAGATCATTCATTATATCATTATATGGTACATTACCATTCATGTTGTGCTCTTTATTGAAAAGTGATTATTCTGTTTAGGCAAGCAAACAAGAGCCTTGTTATTAATTATATCATCAAAATAATAAATTAAAAAAAAGGAAGGGGCCGGGTTTTTGGGGAGGCCATGCTTCAAAGTTCAAAGCATAAGAAGCGCTAGTATTTGCATAATTGTATGTGAGTAATGCGACCGGTGGCAATGATTAAACCAATTAAATTCTATGCGATCGAGTTATTGGTTAAAATTAATTGCTTTGAGATTTATATAAGCTAGTAGTTTAATTAAATAATGATGGTCTTAGTTTATACTTGTGCAGGTACTCCCAAACTCTACATGCAAAATCTCGTTATGATTAAGATCGAGATGGGTAGAATAGTAGATAACGAGCTTATGAGCATATTAAAGGTTTCTCGGCTCAATGAGACCAGTATCACTTATTAGATCAACAAACACATTTTTCTTATTGTATTGTATTATACAAAGTCTGTATCATACTTCTAGACGAACGAACTCCTATATGCTACGTCAGGGCCACATATTAAAAATTGTCTATATGACAAATACACTCTAAAGAAATATATATATACATATATATATATATATATATGATACGATGAAGTAGACATTCCTAGATGTATGATATATATTATCTGTATTATATTATATCTCATAATTTGTTAGAATAAACATTAACTACAATTAATTCACAATTAAATGGCTAATGAGGATTCTCAAAAACTTCATCGATAAAGAAACTAGTACACGCACCCACCACAATTTATTCTCTATGAACTATTGAACCACATGGACAAAAGGGGAGGTGGGCCTAAGAATATGGACTGCTTGACCCGGAGAAAGCAGCCATACGAGTCGGAGGCGACTTGTTTTATAGTGCACTTTTGGATGAAAATTACACTTTTAGCGCGAAGCATAAAGATTAGACGAAAGCTAAGCCTACACACATTTAATTGTCACCAAACAATTTTGACTGCATGCATGAGTATGCATCGCTCAATATTGCCTTTGGAACGTAAGATTTTGTCGTCTGTTAGATTCTTGTGAACACCTCATTTTTAACTTTAACATTGATTTACGTCATAGCGTATTAATATTCTTTAAATAAGTTAGCATTCTTTAAATAAGATTTTATCGTAAGTTAGTATTTTTTAAATATGTCGTGTTATATGATATAATTAACTTATGAATTACTGAGTTTTAAGTTAAATTTTGAAATTTTAAAAAATATTATAACTTTGACCAGTCAGATTTTATCGTAAGTTAGATTCTTGTAAACATATACATTACATTTTTATCTTAAGTTGATAATAAAAGTTTTACCACTTGGTCTTGTGACCAAGTTTTGCAAGATTTTATGAAATGGTTGGACATTATAATTGAAAAATATAAAGTAGATATATTTGCACAACTTTTACATTTCAAATTTAGTGGGAATTCACCATGCATGTAAAATGATCATATACATTACTTTGACAACTCTATTATTGATCATTTAATCACCTTATTACACGTTTGATTAAGTCGGTTCTTTACTACATAAATATGCTTGGTTCAATATAAGGCAACGAAAGGGGGCCAACTCACTAAATTAGATTAACTAATCAAACAAAATAAGGTCGAATATATCTCATAATTTGCAACATCAATAATAAAAAAGAGAGTAAGTATATCATAAATTCTTCTCTTATGTACATTTTGAATAAATATATTATGATATTTATTACCCTTTAATACAATATCGAGCTCATTATAAATAAACAGCAACTCGATTCTGACAAAATAAAAATCCAAAGATAAAAAATGCTATGGAGTTTTCTTAAGAAAGAAGTATTCGAATTCAACCCTAGCTAACGTGTGTTCAATTTCTAGGTTAGGAAAGGTAGTCAATTAACTAAAACCTGTACAGTAAAAAACTATAGATTGAATCTGGACTGTAAAGATGGATGTCAATCATGAATGTTAACCCTAGACAAAATGCATCAAGGAGTATTATAATAGGTAGAAAACGTAGCTCTTCTGGTTTTTTTCCACTTTCGACGTTCATATTAAATTAATATTTCTCTCTCTTCATCTCCCCCCAAAACCAGTAATTAGATGAGGATTGTAGAAGTAATACTTGCTACCTGTGAGCCCTACTGTGCTTACCCTAGAATCATTAAAAAATAATTAAAAAAAAGCCAATTACGTTACATTAGAATTCAGCACCTGCCTAACTTTATGTCTTAGGATAAGACGAATTGAATCCTCTGATAATTTAATCTTTTTTTTTAATCACCAGGATAGACATGCCAACGTGATGAAAACCCTAATTAATTTGATGTATCAAAACTTGGATTGTGTACATAGATTGCTCTATATTCTAGTTTACTATAAAGTCTCTTTTGGTTCACCGCTGGCACAAATATTCTAAAAAATTAAATAAAATTATTTATATCTAAATATCTCAAATCATGTGAAAACGAGACTTATGTTTCTAAAGCTTTGTTGGTGTATTATTATGCTAAAGTATTTTTTTGCTTTATGCTACTAATGATCATGAGACCTGGATTTAATAATTAACTAAGATCGTACGTACGTGTGTATTTTCTAGATAAAAACTAATAATTTCAAACACACAGATAAATAAAAAAAAAAAAGCGTATGAGTAATAATAAATATATATAGTTCAACTTTGCTGTAGTCCTTTATGGAGTTCACTAAGAACAATCATGATCATGGACCTAATATATTATTATGGACCGGGAAACATTATTGTGCTAGTGTGTTCAATTAAAAAACAAAAAGGAAATGGAATATATTGAAAGGAATTAAACAGCCAGAAAAAAGTGAAATAAAATGGGAAAAAATTTGGAAGCATGCATTTCACGAGAGTTACAAGAAGACGGAAGATGGTGGAATTCGTTTAATTTAATTTATTTGAAACTCGGAAGAAATTAAAATTGTAATTAATAGTAAGAAAATTAGAAAAAGAACCAGCCTTTAAACTCGTGCTAAGTATGATTCATTTTAAAATTCTAGTTAAAATATTTTTGAAAATATTATTAAAATCTTTAAAAATAATAATATTAACATATCTGTAATTTATTTTCTTTTTTTTTCAATTGAAGTTGTTGAAAAGACACTATTTATTATCATAACTTTAAATCACATATTATTTAAATTTTTATTTTTAAATAGAATCTTAATAAATACTTAATATGACACGTGTTGTGATCATACCGTTCCGACTAACTTATATATATATATATAATATGATTTTAAAAAATTAGGCGAAACTAGGAAGAGTTAGCTAATTAGCAAATACATGGAAAACAACGGGCCTAAATGCATGCATGTTTGAAGATGCATGTGGGTGGGTGGGTGGATGTATGAAATAGTACTCTAAAATTAGGGGGGGGGGGGAAGTAAATAAACAGAAAGAAAATTAACCATTAGATAGAAGGCGGGTGGCCGACACGATTCTGATTAATTATTATCAATGGAGCCCAGCACAGTTGTGAATGTGATCCGTTAAATATAATTAATAATCAATTACTTAATTAATTAATTAATGGTGGAATAATGATTATTAATTGACCAACTACGTCAGTAGTTCATTACATAGTCAATTTTCTCAATCTGGCAATTTCTGGTCAAAGCGTCTTTGACACCTTTACTACATTTTGACGACCTCGTCACAGCTAGCCACCGGACATGGACAACGGGCCCTCATAGTATATGTCTCCATATAAATTTTGTTTTGTATTAAAGTTAATAATTAAGGAATAAAGATATAATGTGCCTCCTCTCATTTTTTTTTTCCTTTTAAATTGCTCATAATACGATTAAAGTTGAGTAATTTTATTAGTAATTCTTAAAATGAGTTCATGACATGCATCATCTTTATTAATGAATAGGGCATCTTCTCATGTTGATGCGATCTTTTTCACGTTAGTAATTATAATTTGATAAATAAGTTAGTTAACGAGGGATTAATTTATTGATTAATTAAATCTTTCTATAATAAAAGAGCTTATTTTATGCAAGTAATATAATTATTGGAATACAAAATGCTAATTTTATTATAAAATAGAAGTATAAATTAGAGATCATTATGCACATGTAATCAAAATTATACAAAAGCATATCGCGGAACTTTTAAATATTAGATGGAAATTCTACCCCAAATGTGAATAACTGTATCAAATTAATAAGAGTCATTTTCATATTTATCTAATAAGACCGTAGATCGCGAAGAGTCGATCCCGTTGTTTTCTTTCGGTTGCGGTGGCTTGGTGCTGGTAGAGGTTGTTTTCGTATGTGGCGTTTGTATGCAGGTTGTACTGTCTTCCGATAAGAGTTCTCGTCTGCTTACGGCTAGTCGTCCAGGTATAATGTCTTCCTCCATTATATTGTCTTTTTATTTCATAATTTCAGCAACTGATCTTGTATTTATCTCGGGCATTCCTTGTTATTGAATCTTTCTTATATAAAATGTTTTCCAATTAAATGTTTTCGCAAAATCTTTTATCTATAAAATCTTTTCACAAAACTCTTTTCGTGGGTTTCTTGGAATCGGCCTCTCTACGGGTAGGAACACCGGTTGAGGTAAAGTTGCCTACAGTTGGATCTCCCCAGATCCCACGAAAATAGGACCCACACTAAGAATTGTTGTTGGTTCGCTTTTCTATTAAAAAAAAAGAAAAAAAAAGAGTTCTTTTTTTTTTCCTTCTAAACCAAAAAAAAGGGTGTGTCATTGCTAATTAATTTGTCCATCGATACCAGGTTAACGAGCAAACATGGCATGACAACCTTGGGGCCAAATGGGCTGAATTAACAACCTGGGCCGGGACACAACGGGGAAAAAAAATCATCTTAAATAATTTAACTTCTATATAAATATTTATTCTTGCAATTCTTCATTAATTTGAATCGTACTGGCCAGTAAGAAATCTAAGTAATATAATTTAAATAGTTTTTCTGGTAAAGGCTCTCTTTTAAATTTTCTTAATGAGAATACAATAAAAGTTTTTATGTGAGACCTGATTCTACACTACTGTGGAATACAAAGTGAATCATATTGGCTCTTAGGTCCAGGTTGATCAAAGGTTATTAGCTATACTTTATGCAAAATTGAATTTATATCCCAAAATGTTCAACATCTTTGTGCATTTTGCATGTCTATATTGTATATGCAAATAAAGTCTCTTGTTTTGTTTTTTTTTTCCGACCATGCATTTTTTTAATCTTTAGAAGAGTTTTCCCCGTGCGTATCTATGAAGCTTTTAAGAATGTATTTCTTACGACAGTACAATAGAGAATTTGACAAATAAAACATCTATTTTGTTTAAGAGAGGATTAAGAGGTTGGAAAAAATGCTTATTTTTATTATGAGTTTTAATATAAAGGAGCAGGAGCGGAGTCAAGATTCAAATCAATGGGCGCGAAATTAATAATACACATAATATAAACTTTAATAGTTCTAAAAATGAAATGTGTAGCTACTACATTCAGGAAAGTTGTACTCGACGAGATCTCATAAACAAACACAAATTTGCCTAAATTCAATAAATTTAACACAAATAAACAAACAACAACTAACAAATTATCTCAATTCTAATTTCTAAATTTTCAATCAAGAAAGACGAAACCTAATTTTTAATTAATGAGTAAATTTTTAAATTAACCACTTATTCAACACAAATTCAATAAAAAATAGTAAACTAAACATAAATGAGGACGCAATTACAAACAAAATTAGCACAATTTTAAATATTAAACCAAGAAGACAATTGGGTTAAAATTCTCATTTTTCAATTCATGAATCATGATAAATTCACTAAGTTAATTAATTGTTTAACATAAATCTAACTAAAATCAGTAAAATAAACATAATTATTTATAAAATAACAAAGTTAAAAACAAAAATTGAGAATTTTTGAGAATTACCTCAAATTGGAATTTGTGACTTGAGAGTTAGGATGAGAGCTGAGGAGGAGTGGAGGCGGCTGCCCGCGGCGGCGAGCGGGCTGGCAGACTGCAGAGAGTGAGAGAAATAGTAAGTGGGTAGAAACTCCCAGAGAGAGAGAGAGAGCGTCTGAGGATTTGAGGAGGAAAGCAAAACAACACCAGAGAGAGTCGACAGGCAGAAATTAGGGAAAATAAAATGGGTAAAACTCAAAAACAAAAAAATATATAAGGCACCGCGGAAGAAGAGTGGTAATAGTCAAACCCGTGACCCCCTGAAACAAGGGGTGGTAGCCAACCATCCTGTTAAGCACAAGTTTGCAAAATACATGTAAACTAATTAATATATATCTATTGTTTTTATCCGCAAAAATATTCCATATTTAATTTTTTTTTTCAAAAAGCTAGGGGGTCAATTGACACCCCCTTGTCTCAATGTAGCTCTGCTCACGTAAGGGAGGACCGAGGAGTTAATATTACCCAATGTAAATTCCAATTCAAGGTGATCGTAGCACGCACAACTCGAAACTTTACCAATTAATTTATTGCCTTTTTAACACATTCAGGCAAGAGTTTTTAGTTTGATGCTCAGTATAGGACTATAGGGGTAGAGTTAAAAGCTAAATCTCTAAAATTACTATCAAATTTTACATATTAAAGTGACTTGAGATTTAATAAGCTTCTAATTATAAGGCCTATTCGTGTTAATATTTCGGAGTACTAATATATCGCTTAATTGCCTTTTCCAATGTTTTACTGCTAATTCTCATTGCTCATTAACACTTCTTTGCACATACATGTAAAATCACTTACTTTTTTTTTTTTGTGGATAGAAAATCACTTACTATTTTGTACGGGTCCCAACCGCTCCTTATCGCTTACTGCTCCTTACCCCTTCCTTCATAGTGTTCTTTAATATTTTATCGCATTAGAATCCTGTGCTTTACATATATAATTAGTTCTTGTACTTGATCAAATGGAGAAAGGCATGACAGTTAAAGGGTAAAATCCATATTCTCCATCGCTCCTTAGCTCCTACTTTCAACATGATGTATAAAATGGACATTAATTAATTTAATTAGTAAAATTTTGAAAGTTTTTAGAGATTTGGGTTCGAATTCAAATTATGTTAATCTTTGCATATTTCTTTGAATCTTTTACACCTAAAGAACAAAAAAAATTAAAAAAAAACATGATGCGTACAAAAAGGGATACTCTTATGCAACCCAGAAAATTCTATTTTGTGTAAGAAATGTACGTTTCAAATTTTATTTTTTGAAATTTAATACTGTTATTAAGTACCAGGATGCCTTTTTCTCTTTATTTGGTTCTTGGAATCATTCATACATTTGAACGCACTTACCTCTAGAAATAATTTGAGATAAGTCATTAAAATTATGAATTTCAAATGTACTCACCATTCATTCATGATTTGAAAACTCAAAATTTTACTCTGCTCTATTTGACAAGCAGTTTTTGGAAGAGTTTTTCAGCTAAAAATTTTTTTTTTGATCAAAATTAGCTTTTTGATAAAGTAAAAAAGCTAATTTTGGTGTTTGATGAAAGAGTTTTTTAAAAGAGTTTTTTAGGTCCAAAAAACTAATTTGAAAAAGCTAATTCCATGAAATTTTTGGAAGAGATTTGAAAAATTAGCCTTTTGTTTCACAACTTTGTCAGAAACAAATAATTTTACCAAACAGTTTTTCAACAAACAGCTAATTCAAATAGCTAACTCAAATAGCTAACAATTAATAGCTAATACAAACACTTAATAACTATTTGTCAAATAAGATCCTATATTTTGCTCATTTATGTATGCTTTTTCTAATAAAATTTCAGCACGGACGTCAATTTCGAATTCAGTTACTCAATGAATTATGAGGGACGCCGATCGAGGGAGGCAGTGCTCATTTGGGGAGATCGATGGAGTGGTGGTAAACCTCCGTTCCTTTTTCTTTTTCTTTTTCTTTGGTGGGGGTTTTATTTCCCGAAGGAGTGAAATCTGTCATCTTTAAATTCTTTTTCCTCATTTCGGTGCACAGTAACTCTGTAGTCACTTCGATGTGACTGATTGATTGACTGATTTGATGTAAGATCATGGTGAAGATGGGGTGGTCTCATGAAATTGTAACGTTCCAAAAAAAGAAAAAAACGCCCTATAGCCATCCAGAAACCAGACTTAAAATCGACGGCTAAGATTTCAATTTAATCCTCAATATATACAGTGCAACTTAGATCATATATACGCATCTTGTTCACTGTTCTAATTATCGTGAGATGGTTTTAGAGAAAATTGATATATAAAGAAATAAAGACTTACAACAGCGATTATAACTGATATTGCACAAATAATAATATATAACAGTTTGCGTGCATGCAAAAGGTTGCAAATTAACGTACCGATGTAAACTTATACTACGTACAAGTAATGTAATTGCCGGCGAAGATCAACTCGAACAACCCTAGCTCCTTCATTGATCATTAATGATGGTTGTAGCCCATGCTTAAATGTAGTAACGCATGGAGAAGGAAACAGACGTATATGGGGCTTCAATAGAAAAAAGTAAACATGGAGTGTAATATTACGCGTTTGAGAAGTTTGGTTGACAATGCATATATATAGACATACTTTGTTAATTCTTATGTATATATTGCGAGTTAGGCAAAGAGATTCTCATGGATTACGTAGTTCTTTGTTAGGTTTATTTTATGTAAGGACCTCTACACCTCCCGCATCTCTTCCCCTCATCTAATCGTGGGAATGCTTCCACTCTCTTTCTTTTTCTTTTTCCTTTTTTTTTGAGGGGGAGCCTAGCTATATATCATTTATGCGATATAAGCATATACTTTAGGAGGTCACATAAGTAAAACATATATTAATAACCGCTTATATGACAAATATATGCTGAAAAATACATATATATGTTCGTAGCAATGAGAATATATGTTCTTATGAGTATGCAATAATTTTCCTGGGGAGGGGGATGATAAGCAGTTTATTCATTGACCCCTTTATAAAGGTTAAACTCAATATATTGATAACGACGAACGAGTTAGTTGGAGATCAGGAACCCAAGGACTGTATTAGGCTCGATGGAAAGTTTGGTTTTTAAGATCAAATACCATTCTTACAAAGAGAACTTATTTGATCCCTATTCGTAATAATTTACCGGCCGGGGGAGGGGGATGAATTTTCTTATCATTTTACATTATTATAGTTAAAATAGGATAAATAAATGCTATAAATAATTAATATGGTAAGCATGATTAAACAATTTTTTTATTTTTTAAAAATAGTATTCAATCACCTTTTTTTTTAGAATTATTAATAAGCTTCATAAAGCAAAGAAATGATACAATAATTACGATTTAATTACTTAAATGAGTAGAATCTAAAGTGAAGATTAATTGTTTTGATAAATTATCATAGTAATTAAAATCATAACTAAAAGTAGGGAGCACGAAGATAAAACGATAAGCCACACATGATAACCCATAAAAAGAGAATTATAGGGCATTGTTAATTAGTGAAAGCTTCATAATTAATGAATTAAAAGGGCAAAAAGAAAGGAGATTATTGGCTGATCACTCCAGAAAGGTGTAGTTTTGTCAAAGCATTGTGGCCAGTAATGCCAAGTCAAAATTCTACGTGGTGTTTAAACATACCGTTGATAACAGCACTGTCATTATCACCAGATGTTTGAATATGATTAAGATAATCAGGGGGTAAAAGAGGAAAGAAACGAATATGATCACTCCAGAATAGGAGCCAAGTTCAAAGCTTGCTTTTGGTTCCTCTTTCTAATTATTGCCACTATGAGATCAGACCATCAAATATGGAAGAAATTCAGATTGACTAGTTGACCTTCTCACTCGTGTTACTTTCTTATGTATAAAAAATAATTAATCTCACATGCCTTCAACAATATAATGGCACTAGAGTTTTGTCAAGAACACCACCTTTTAGCAGTATGGGTCCCATTTTTATAGGATTTGGACAGATTCAAATATAGATAAACTTACTTTTACAAACATTTTTACATATAGAGAGGTTGATTCTAAGAGACTCATAATTTAAAAAATTAATATAATATATATTAATTGAGTTGTAATAATTAAGAGACATGAAACAACAAGGTTGAACTGAGGGTTCAAGTGCACAAATGTTAAAATGTCTCAATAAGTTTTAAACCATAATCTTCAAATGTAACTTGAGTAATTTCAGAATAAATATCGAACATAGAAGAACATGAATTAGGCGAATTAAAACATATCTTAGTCAAAATTTGTAGTTATGTATTCACACCAATTATAAATCGATTAATTTTTTCTTGTAATAACCTAGTTCGAGTTAAGTGTTTATTAAATCTCTTGTCTATAAATTAAGAGTCACCCATTGGAAAGCTCAAAGGATGGGTATATGACAATATTTCTAATGAAAAGCTCTACTTGCAGGTTGCTATTTAAATATCATTTTTGAAAAATGTAATATTGTTCAAATATAATTTGTTCCAAATTGGGTAGTGCATTTGATTATATATATATATATATATATATATATATATATATATATATATATATATATGTTTGTATTGATAATCTAGATCAATAATTAATGTATCGTTTTTTATTACTTCTTCCAAAGTCAACTAATGATACATATATATAAAAATTTATTATTACTGGGGGAAGAATATTATCAAACTATATCTTATCTTGATAATAGTGTTCCTTATGAGAAATTATGTGAGCCATATATTAATCAATAATTTAAGGGTGCATAAACTATATTGGGGAACTTGTAGGTTGTTAATTGGCATTAATGGGTTGTGGAAAGAAGCTTTAATTCCCTAATCGTCGACGGTAGATACGATAATGTAATTCGATATAAAGCATATATATAAGCATTCTTTATCTCGTCTTTGAAAATATTATCAGTTAATTAACTCTAATTAGAAATTAAAGTGACTCTTCCCCATCTTTTTAATGTACTTTTTTGAGATCTTTGACCACTAATTAATTTGTGATTTTATGCTTATCGTTTGACAATATTTATTGTTTAGAAATGTCAAAATGTGGTCTATGAAAGATCCTGTTTCTCACTATCTAGTCAGGGTATCTAGTATTTTTCTAGGGAAGTATATATCTACATCTGCTTTTATGTCAGTGTCTAGTAATTTATGTTCTAACCTATATTGGCGAATAATTTTTTTAAGGATTTAGATCTTTCATTTAACTGAAATCGCGCTATTGTTAACTTATAGGATGTGAAACTCTCTTATCACAAGACGCGAATATAAAACCTTACTTAAAAGATGCGTTTTATTACTATAAACTTTATGTGGGGCTGACAAAAATCTGTCCGACCCGAATACCCCGAATTTGTCTGACTTGAAAAAAATCGGGTACGGTCACAAAATTTATGTCTAGATTTAAAACTCGGATAACCAGTCATGTTTGAATTTAAATTCGGGTCAGGTTCGAGTTTGGACATTCAAGTTCAGGTTGTCTGAATTTTTGAACCATTTCGGGTTTGAACAAAATTGGACGACCGGGTTCGAACATCGGACAACTACGTTTATGTGTAATTTTAGTCCATATTCTTTAGAAAATTTTACAAAAACAAATTCGGACAACCGGATCGGACATTAAAAAATCGTTTTCGGGTCGGTCACACAAAATTTCAGTCGGAATGTCTTAAAATCATATCACAAATTCGAACATTCGGACAATCGGGTCCGGGTTCGGCCAGAGTGTCCAATTTATAATCCGGACAAAATTCGAGTATAAAGTTCTTATCCGAATGTTCAATTTGTCCGAATCCGAATGAATCTGGATCTGAATTTTTGCCAGTCTTAACTTTATGATTTGAAATGTAGGCATGGGCACGTAGGCATAATAATATACGACTTGGGTTTCGGTCCTAATTGCGAGAGCCACTGGCTAATGCAGGGGTTGCATTGTGTGTGTTCTAGCAGTCTTAAGCTATTGGGTTGGGTCACCACAGCCATTTGGGCTCTATAGTTTCTTCAAGATCCTCTAATTTGGGCTTCTCGTCCCATATTTTTCATAGATTAACGATAACGATGATGTAGCACGCTCATTTAGGCCTCGACCCAAAATGTCCTTTGTCTTGGACCAAGAAGAGCAAAAATGTCACAGGTTTTTACCAAAAATTCTAAGACCTAAAAACAAAAAAACAAAAAAACAAACAATGCCTTAACAAATTTTTGGATGAGACTGTCCATGAAAAATATATCAAGTGGCGCATAATACTAGAATGATTTAAGGGGTTTATGCCCCTTATTTCTCATAGAAGAGATCGCATTTAAATAACTTACCCGTTATTCTAACTGAACATTGGGTTAGAGTTCATGTATTTGCAATTATCAGTTAAATAAAAAAACTCTTATGAACAAAATACTTGCCTAGACATCTCAATTGATAGTTGTTTGGAGAATTATTTTAACTCATTTAATTAAGTGGGTTAATATGTTTTTGGTTCAAATGAGCCACGAAGGCAGTACAATACGATGAGGAAGGAAAAATCAAACTTGAGACGTAGTGTACTCATAATCTCAATTTTAACCACTTAACTAAGATTTTATGGATATTAAGTGGGTCAACATGCAGAATTCTTGTATCACATTTATTGTTAAAAGTTCATTTTTTTATAAAAAAATTAGCGTTCTTTTTATTGATTGAGATTTGAGAATTCATTTCAACGATACGTGTTTAATGTTTATTGTTTTTCTCTTACCGATAACAATAAATTTACACTCTCCCTGTCCCACCCTCACTCGACATTTCTCAGCAACCCGATCATCGCCTTTCAGCCGTCAATACCTCCGGCAACCTTTCCGACCATCGGCGGCAAGGACGTAGGTGTTTTTTTTGGTGTCCTCCTTAGAGGTATTTCACTAATCAGATAAATTGCCATTGGAAGATGTTAAACCCCCTAATCTACGTACTCACATTCAACCAATGGTCCTTGTGATGGGTTCTGTGTGGGACCGCTTTACATGAGGTTTATATTGTAAAATCAACATTTTTATGATGACTTTTTTAAATGAGTATGAGGATCACTATCGTCAGTTCATTTAGGGTAACTATAATAAAAGTCATTAATCAACGAATTATTGCTCATTAGTAATCCTAAATTCATTCTAACATGAGGTTTATAATCCGTTTCACCATTGTTCTATGGGTTTTTTTTTTTTTTTTGGATCCAATCTGACAGATGAATTTGTGTAATGCTTAATGGGTATATTGTATGCTGTTCCCCATTTCTGTAATTTCTTGAATGTTGTATGATCAATTTTCTTTTGGATGCAAGATACATATAGTTTGGCTTAGTTGTTAAATTTGTGCTACTTCCTAGCAAAATCGTAGACTTATAAGCTTAGTGGTGAACTGGTTTTGCACATTCTGTGTCTGCTAATATCTCCTCTGCTTGTGGGATCACCTAATGCTAATGCTTTGATGCAATATGTGTATGGGTACAGGAGGTGTAGCATTGTGCAATGGCAAGTCAAGAAAAATGGTGTGTTGTTACTGGGGGGAGGGGTTTTGCGGCGAGGCATTTGGTGGAAATGCTCATTCGGTATGAGATGTTCTGTGTAAGAATAGCTGACTTGCATCCTGTCATTAAGCTTGAGCCCTATGAGGAGGAGGGAACTCTTGGAAAAGCATTGAAGTCTGGCCGTGCTGAGTATTTACCTACCGATCTCAGAGATAAGGCTCAAGTAATTAAAGGTTGCTGAATATGCATTTAATTGCATTCGAGTTGCTTACTGTAAAACTCACAGCTAAGTTGATAAACTCTTATCTTATGCAGCTTTTCTTGAAGCCGAGGTTGTGTTTCATATGGCAGCTCCGGATTCATCCATCAACAATTTCAGGCTTCAGCATTCTGTCAATATTGAAGGTGATCTTGGTTATCGGCCAATAGAAGTATTTGACTCTAGAATCATAGTTGGATGTTTGTTATTAAGTACTTCTCGCATTTGATTTTTTTTTTTTTTTTGGTAAGGTAACTTGATGGTTTTATTTTCCCCTTCCGTAGGAACAAGGAATGTGATTGATGTGTGTGCCAAGCTGCAGATTAGAAGATTAATCTATACTAGCTCTCCCAGTGTGGTTTTTGATGGGGTTCATGGAATTACAAATGGGGATGAATCTTTGTGCTATCCGGTTAAGGTATGGGTTATGTTTGTGCGTATTCTATGTTAATAACAAACTACCTGCAAGCATTTTCTCACAAAATTTTGCATATGTTAATCTTATGCATGTGGTCATGTTGTGTGTGTGCGTGCATGTGTGCACGGGCGTGAGCATATGTGCTTTTATGGTTTTCAGCCTTCTTTTATGGTTTCAACACTTTTGGATGCTGAGAGCCTGAGACTTCCATATAACAAGATACGTTTTCCTGGTCATACACAACTAAGTTTCTCTTCCCCTTCTTCTGTATATTTGAGTATATCCACTTTGTGCACATCTGTGGCTTTCTTTGTGTTAATTAGCGAGTTTCTCTGCATCTCCATATTATGTTGGAACGTTACTGATTCAACTGTGCCTCTGCTGGTCTCAGCATAATGATTTCTATTCAGCCACCAAAGCTGAAGGGGAGGCATTGGTATTGAGTGCAAATGGGAAAAATGGACTTCTGACCTGCTGCATACGTCCTAGCACTATTTTCGGCCCTGGTGATCGGTTACTTGTTCCATCGTTAGTTGATGCTGCAAGGACTGGGAAATCCAAGGTATTTTCAGTCAGAACCACCCCCCCCCCCCAAAAAAAGAGAAGATGGCTGTCATGTCGCCCTTTCCCTTAGATATCAACATTTTTCATCACTTTTCTGATATGTTCTTGGGATTACTTGCCCTCATCAATACCTCTAAACCTTATAAATTTGGAGTATGAAAGAGTCCAGTCAAGAATGATTCTCATCAGGGAATAAAATGGCTATCATCTTGAAACTGAGCTAAGCTAATATGAAAACGAATTTGGAAATCAACTTGCATTGAATGATTAAATATTCAATTAACATAATCAAGGGAGCTTCGTATTGTTATCTATAAGGTACACTTATCCCTTAAACCCCCTCTGTTTTTACATATTCTTTTGTTTTTTTAACTTATTTTTCCCCTACAACTTTTGATTTTGTTGGAATGATCAGTTCATTATAGGAGATGGCAATAACATGTATGACTTCACTTATGTTGAAAATGTTGCTCACGCTCATATATGTGCTGAACGAGCCCTAGCATCTAAAGGGGAAGTTGCCGAGAAAGCCTCAGGACAGGTATTTTGCATTCAAGCATCTTCTCCCTTTCCTGAAGTTGCTGAGTTCATTCTTGGCTTATGGTCTCTTACGTTTTCTTCTGTCCCTTCATACTCTAATATAGAGGGTAGTCTTCAAAAGGGAAGTTTCCTCATCACCATTCTAGCTTGAAATTACTCAAAGTAGTTGACATCATTTAGACCATTTCATTTATGACCTTATATAAACCTCTCACATACGGGAGGTGGGTGAATTTTAAGTGGTCATTGTAGTCCTATTTATCTAGACAGAAGTCCAAACTCATGCAAACCTTTGTGCCTTCTTTAACTTTCGAAGCCATTCCATTTATCATGCCAACCCAACCATTTAACTGGTTAGTCATTTGAAAAGTTGGTAATCTGAGATTTGATTAACTATGACTAGTTAATTAGCCAAAAAGTACAGGAATATTCATAAAGATACACTAAGAGATGAAAGCACATTGCATCACGTATGCTCTACAACAACAACCTTAGGATGGAGGATTTTCTGTCTTTTGTGTGGTTTTTGTTTTGATAATTTCCAGAAGGTCTTAATCCATGGGCTCTTCATTCTTGGAGAGCCTGCTCTGCCCTGGTAGTTAGCTGGTCACAGTTATAGGAGGAAGGTCCATTTTAAGGATTTTTTAATTAATGGAATGATCCAGTTGTGATGCTGTTTTGCAGGCTTACTTCATTACAAATATGGAGCCAATTAAATTTTGGGAGTTTTTGTCACTCATACTTGAGGGTCTAGGCTATGAAAGGTATCTTTTTGTTTCCTTTGTCACTCCATTTATCATTTCTTCTTCTTCTTCTTCGAGTACCCTGCTCCCCAATCTTCAACCTAGAGGCATGGAAACATGTAGCAAATTACGTATGTGAGGCCAATTACTGTAATTCTAGACCTCTATGCATAGCTTTATCATATTCCAGGGCCATGCCTTCGGTAATTCGCATGTGGGCAAAAATCTGATCAGCTAACCTCATCCCAATTCTTCTTTTGTTTTTCTCTTCCTCTCTTATAGTCCAAAATGCCAACCCTTTATTCACACTTTGACCTATCCATCTAGTGACCTCCCGTTCACGTGTTCGAACCATCGCAACCTCATTTCCTGCATCTCATCCTCTATAGGGGCCTCTTCCTCTTCATCTCTTATACTTGGTTCTTTATCTTATCCAACCTAGTATGACAACACATCCAACGTAACGTCTTTCATTTCTGCAACCAACTCCGTGAAATTCTGTCTGTGTTGAAAATTTTCACAAATAATGCCCTACTTTTAAAAGCACATTTTTTTTTTAAAAAAAACAACTGTATTTAGATTTGGCGGATCCTAAGATTGGAAAAAGATGAGATATTCCTGGTTTAGGGGCTTCTTTGGCATAAGAATGATGGTAAAATGCTCAAATTTGGTTGTCCGAAACTTTCCAGTCCTATAGTGTTCCAACATTGTCACTTGATGAAAGAGAAAGGGAAGGAGAAGAAGAGGAAGAAACATAATATCACTTGAAAGGACATGTCAAATGGCAGGCTGGCCCTGGAGAGTTTGTTACGTGCTTGATACCAATGAGCCTGGTAATCCATGCCATTTCTTGTTGTTTAAATTTTAAATGACCTTATGACCAGACCACGTCTAGCTAATGAACCTTTTTCTTTTGTTTTGGTTTAATCTCGGTTATTAGCCTTTGCATTGATGGCTAAGGTTTAGTATGTACATAGAAAATTTTATGCAATAAAGTGTGATCCCATGTCTATCATGTATTTTAGTGCATTGGCTCATTCTGGAGTACATTTCATGTAGGACTTGTACTTTGGCACTGCTTCAATCTTTTTGATGGTTCTTAAAATTCAATTGTTTGGCAAAGGAATCATTCATTGGAGTGCAAGTGCTATTCAGAGAATTTGCTCTTGGGTTTTAATACGTGGAAGTTGAAACTCTTACAGATGAACATTACTGTCTTTGTACCTATTAAATTTCTTGGCAGCATTCCTACAAACATGGCATTTGAAATTTGTGATTCATATCTGGACCTAAATCTGTTTTGATATTTTCTGTTCTTGCAGGCCAAGAATTAAGATTCCTACAGTACTTATGATGCCAATTGCACACTTGGTAGAGTTCATGTACAAGCTTTTTGAGCCATATGGGATGAAAGTTCCACAATTGACACCTTCTAGAATCAGGCTTCTTTCCTGTAATAGAACTTTTAACTGCTCAAAAGCTAAAGATCGACTTGGCTATACACCGATTGTATCACTTCAGGTTGCCATATTTTCTCAAGTTTCATGCTGCAATAATCTTTCAAATGCAACATTTTGTTTAATATTCTGTGGCTTGGATTATGATATTTTTGCAGGAGGGTATAGAGAGAACAATAGAGTCATACTCACACTTGAGGGCTGAGCATCAACCTAAAAGAGATGGACAGTCTAAAATGCACATATATCTTGGAGGTGGAAAAGGTACAAAACTAAGTATTCGTCTCTGTGGTCTTTATTCGGTGTACAAAGCCATTATTAGCTCATCAGAACGTTCCTGGGATATGTTGTATTTAGTGAGCGGGACAATTGAACTTCACAAGCAGACTCTAGTTGATGGCTATTATGTGTCATAATGAATTGTAAATCCTTTTCATGATCAAGGAACTTTCATTAAGAGTGACATACCTTTTAGTTGGAGTCGGATTATTACTCTGCTCTGGAAACTTGCAATTGCATCATCACTTTGATCCACATTCCAACTCAGCGCAGTGGTTGTAGTATCAGTCTGATCTAGCTCTGCACAAACGGGAAAGAACTTTAAACAATTTGCTTTGACCTATGAAGTCTTGGATTTATGTGATTTGGATTCTAAGCAATGGAGAGGAGATTGCCCTTACCACTTTAAGATATTCCATTACTGTAAATTGCACTTTACAAAAGAAGAAATACATGATTCATTTTATGTTTTTTTTTAAACTTCCCAGAAGAAGCACCAAACAATAAAAACAGTGAGCTAAGAGATCATAAGATATCATGATGTCTTTTGCTAATACAGTCAGCTACTTATTTTTGTTCATAGCTGTTTATTATAAGCCAATCTGTCAGTAGATAAGTCATAGTATCTTCACTAGCTGTTGCTTGCTAATATTTTCCAAAATTTTCATAACCAAAAAAATGAAGGATTGTCTTTCTTTATCAGCAGAAGAAAGACTAGATCTGACTGTGCCTGCTAATTGATTATGTATTGGTGTCTGAGCTCCTGCAGTTGCTGATATACTCCTTTGGAGGGATAAAAAGCAGAGCTTCACCACTGCACTACTGTTGCTCGCCTTTTACAACAACTTCATAGCATCGGGATATACTGCACTTGCAACAGTCTCCAAACTCATCTTGATGGTGGCAATCTTCCTGTACATCCATGCCAATTTGCCTGAAAATATGTACGCCTGGTTTGTTTCAACCCCCCCCCCCCCCCGGTCCCCTCTCTTTCTTCCTTTTGCGCTCATGTCTCCCTTTCCCCTAAAAGGGAAAGAAAGGAAAGAAATAGAAACAGAAATACGATGTGCCTTGTCAATAATTCTGGGGCACTTATCACGGGTAGAAAATTGATGATGTTCAACCATTAGTAGACCTAAAAGTCATTAGTAGGCCATGCAATCCATTTTGAATCTTTCCAGTCTACTTTGTTCAAAGTTTTTGACAAGAAGCTGCCTTTCTGAGCTATATCTGTTTTATATGTGATAGCCAAATTGATATGAAGCTCTTTGCCTGTCTTTCCTGCTTCCCAAATTTACAGTACCGTGTCTGATGTTCTTCCAATCAAATAACTCCTTTTCTTCTTGATCCCAATGATTTTACCTTTTGTCTGTATTTCTCTTAGATACTGGGAAGTCCACTGTACGTAAATTTAGGCCTGTAAGCACCATATCTAGTAGGAGTTTTGACTTCTGAAAGGGGAAAAACAAAATTTGTGCAGATTTGGATGTGTTATTGAGAGAGTTCCTGTATCGGCTTTTCACTGCACTGAGGAGAAGTCCCGAAGAGCAGTTCATTCTGCTGTCTCAGTGTGGAACAGCTTGGTTGGTATCTTGAAATCTCTTTGCCGAGGCAATGATTGGTTGTTGTTTCTTAAGGTATTGCTTGCTCTTAGTTCACTGCTTTTAGTCTCTAATTTGTGTTTTGCTTGCACGGCATAATGGACTTTCTGTCTGTGGGTTTTCTGTTTTTCTTGTGTCTGATGATTTCTACAATTGTATTTTCCTTGATTTCATTTCCAAGAGTTATGGGATATGCCAGAATTCTGGTTTTAAATGTGTCAAATGGAGTTGTTTTCTCATATGACTGTCCCATATGCAATTCTGGAGTCTTGAAGCTCTTTTCCAAGGTTTGCTTACTTCCAGTTGCCAGTTTACTACAAAATAGAACTGCTAAATGGGTCAATCAGGTCGGACCTTATGTGTGTCACTTTCACACGAGGTCAAACACATGTCGATGGAATTAGGTTTGAGTCATGTTTGGGGTTGGGTCGTAGTTGTACCCAGTTTATTATCGGTTTGTCCAATAAGCTTGTCAAGATTATGCATGCAATCAGAATTCATGAAGCCAATTTCGGGGTGGTGCAACAGGTTGTCATAACCCTGGTGCTCATCAGCTTTCTTGGGGCGCTATCTTTTCAGCAGTTATTTTTGGCGGGTAAGTTACCCTTTCAAAATCCCTCCCTCGGTGTGGCTATCCATATTCTTTCTCAAGCATTGCCCACTCAAAATGGGATTGTTACACTTTGTGCAGGACTCCTGTTCTCATTTCTGGGGTTCTACATCTATGAGAAAAAAGAGGAAGAAATAGACGTGCTTTTTCGCAAAGCTACTAATTATGGAACACAAGTAAAATACATTGTTATGAAGAAAGCACGAATACTACATTGACACTGAGTTTGATGATGATTGTTTGATTGATGACTGGCCTGAAAGAAATGCCCCTGCTTATGCTCCCAGAGCTTGCCAGGAGAAAAGACACGTTTCTATCCGGTTCTTCTACCCCTACTCCTTGAAATTTTGGAGGAAGAAACGTTCTGATTTCATTTCGTATTCAGAGATTCGAGGTAGAGAAGAAACGTTTCGCTTCTGTTTGAACCTGGGGATGGGGTGAGCTGAGCTCTGAGCTGTGGCTTGTGTATGTCTGAAATTCGGTCTTCAGTTTAACAGGCCATGAATTTTATTTTATTTTTTGATCAAACAGACTGCTGGCTACGATTTTGTGATGTTCGGTTGGATCATTTAGATCTAATGAGTTCTTTTTCTGCCTGTTGAAATTCAGTTTTATTGCGGAAATCTTGCTTGGTATATACATTTAAGAAGGTTTATATCAAGTGAGGGACACAATGAAATGTCCCGTTTTAGATATGAGTTTAAAAAATATGTTTTTCGTGACTAATAATTCACTTTGGGTGATTTCTATTTGAAAGTTAAACCTCAATTATAGTGATACTATTGTATCTTCATTATATTTTATATATGTATCTGCAAATTTTTATACTCGGGTTACACACACACATATACATACAAACATACATACATACATACATATATATATATATATATATGTGTGTGTGTGTGTGTGTGTGTGTGTGTGTGTGTATACAACAACAACAATAACTCCCAGTGTAGGTCCCGCTCTTGCGGAGTCTGAGGAGATCTGACTGTAGCAATCTTACATCTACCGGCATTCCAAGATCTGACTGTACTATGTCACTGCAACCAAAAGAAAACTACGGGGTCGACTCTCAACGATCTAAGATCTTAACCCTATCTCACTACAACTTCCTATCCTGAGCCAGATCATCCTTCCAAACTGACAACTCTCAAGCCCTCTCTTATCACCTCTTCCAAGCTCTTCTTTGGTCGTCCCTTCCCTATTTTGCCTACAGGGATGTTGATCATCTAACATCTCCTCGCTGGAGCGTCCACACTCCTCCTCTTCACATGATCAAACCATCGGAG